>JAJJMC010029954.1:284106-326001 GCA_023531435.1 Papaver californicum
CTAGAATTAATTTAAATCATTATTTTCTAAAATCATTACCTTTACAAATTCGAGTAACAAACTCTTTATTTACCACTTCTAAAATTACATCAAATAGCAAATAGCTTATCCATTCCTTCATTTGCGAGTTTATTGTACATGTATGTTTCCAGAAATATACGGGTCAACCGTGTATATGAGTGTTTCGTCACTTCAGGTAAATTATCAAACCAAGTTAGTGCGGATCCTTTTAAACTTGATGAGAAGTATCTACACATGACAACATCATCTAGTTCCCAACGGGCCATATTAAGATTGTAATATTTAAATATGTTGCAGGGTCTTTAGTTCCGTCATAACATTCAAAATTGGGTAGAGTGCATTTTGGTGGGATGATTGCAAATGCAAGATACGGTGCAAGCGTTGTTGTGCTCTCTATTTTTAATACTTCATCCAGATGTTCACCCCCTTGTTTAGTTTTTAATGACTTAATTTCTTATCTCAATGCTTTTAAGTCCTGTAGACATTTACTCCATTTTGTATCTTGAGATTCTAGGTTCAAAATCATAATAATCGGATTTATCCTTTGTATGAAACTGATCCTGTTTATTTTGATATAATTGATCATATGTTTCATCAATTGGTTCAACCACCATTATTCTTTGATCTTTGTTAATTCCATATTTATTTTCTGTGGGACCTCTGAAATTTTCCTCTTGCCTGTATAATTATGGAATTGGTACTTCAACATTATGACTGCATTTATCCCTGAGTATTTGATTCTCTTTTGCTAAAAGTGTAATTGTCTATGCATGAATTTCTTGAATTTTAAGCATCTCATCCAACTCAGCAAACAATTGAGTAAAAGGATCAAATCTATTTATATATGTTTCTGCTTGTTGTTGTCCTGCGGCCTTGTTGTTATTGATTGGTTGATTATTGGGGTTATTTGATTCCCTTACTTTATCCAGTGGTCTTTGTGCTTCCTTCACTCTGTTTGTTCCCTGAAATTGATTACCATTTCTTAGTTTATTTGTTTTCAACGGGATAACGACTGCAACTTTAGTATCTTTATTCATATCTTGTGGCATCTCGTACAAGGGTTGTGGTCCTTGTGATTCTTCTACAACTTCCTCTATAACTTCTATATCTTCTTGATCAGCAATATTTCTTGCATAATCTACGGCCTGATTGAATAAATTCCCTATCGTGTTTATTGCAATAACAGATGTTGTCATATCAAAATTTTAGCTTGTTTTAGAGTTGTGTTATTTGTAGTTACCTCTATTTCTTCAATATTTTTTTGAGTATTATTTTGTTGAACCTCTTCATTTGATTTTCTGTTTACCATTTTAGCTGTTGAATTGATTTTTTCTGTTTGATTCTGAGTTATTACTCTCGATGTTGTTGGAATTTCTTTATTGGTATTCTGATTGTTGATTATTTCTTTCGACTTTTCCATCTCTATTGTCAATCTAATCATAAAAATGATGATTCAAGAAATAATACATTCATGATATTCATAAGAAATGATAAACAATAATATGGACTTTGATGAATAATAATTATTAAAATCGATGTAAAATTTATTTTGTAATGTATATTTAATTTTGTTCAGAATAATATAATTGAAAATAACTCGTATTAAAATCACTGAATAAAATGAAAAGTTCAGTTTTTATCATCATAGATCTTGAGATGAAAACTTAGTTATAAAATGTTAAAATGTTGATAGAGTAATTTTAAGATATCGATTAAAAGAAAAAGGATCTTTAGCAAAATATATTTGAAATCTTTATTCAGAGGAAAGAATGATTCACTGAATTAGAAAAAAAGCTTTTCTTCATTAAAACGAAATTCATAAAGATTTCATAAAGGATTTTGAAAATAAACAAATCTAGTAACACAACCAAATAAATCAATTATTTAAAAGATATCACAAATAAGATTAAATCACTGGTAAAAAGATTGTTTGAAAGAGTATTTATTTAAGATTGGAATAATTACATATGATGAACAAGATAAACAATACATTCTATTTAGTCTTACCTAATCCAATTCTCTTAGTTTGTATTCTCATTGCAATGTTTTTCCGACCCCTTCCTTTGTGTTTGAGTTCAGTATTTATAAGGTTTCAGAAGGGTCCCACCAAATCTTATCTATCCAGCTATTTAATCTTATCTACATCCTATTATGATATTTGATCCGCACACTTATTGTACATTCCGCAGAGTATGACACAAGTCTTTCTTGTTTTATTTGATTTTACGCTGGGTGGATCGCATCCTCCTTGCTGTCTCACCCCTTGGTTTATCTAATTAGATTATCCCACATAGGCTTTTCCTGTAGATATGGTGCAGACATATTGAGTTGTGGACAATATAATCTTTTCTATGTCATTGCATTTTGGCACGTGGCTTCCAGAAAAGGTGTGTCATGCTTTGACTCTCTTGGGTCATGTTTTGACTCTTTTATCCCGCAACTTGCATGATTGAGACGTGTTCTTCATGCAATAATGATGTCAGTTCTGTACCACATGTCATGTCTTAATCAACAACTATTTAGATTTATTTTAACCGTAGATCTTTGTGGAGATACGAGATTTGAGTCTTGATTTAATACTTTTTATTTTTTTCATAATCAGAAGCTTCTACGTTGGAATTTTGACAGTAGAGATTTGGAATTCACAACAACTGTTCATATTCATTGTGGCTACTTTTTCTAGTGCAGTTTTGTTGCTTTCTTATCAGAACCTATTTTTTCTTAATGTTAACAATGGTGATGAACACATCACCGTGAGGAATACGATCATGATCAATCTGATGATTGATCATGAGGACTTGCACTAGTTGATCTAGTTCGATGACGTGTGATATTTGGGTTTTTATCATGAATTAATTACCGATCAAAAAAATAATCATGAATTAATTAGTGTCTTCAAATGTATTATTAACATCAAAGTTCAAGCAAAACTAGCTGTCTAGTTGTATATATAGCTCTCGGTAGGGCTATACATGGTAACGGGTTTCTGCGGAAACCGAACCAAATCAAACCGTTTAGAGCAAAAACGAACCGAACCGTTTAATAATGGAAGGGTTTTGACAAAAAAAATTAAAAACCGATAATAACGGTTTCGGTTTTGGTTTGTGCTCAAAACCGAACCGAACTATCATGGAAAACCGACAATTACTGACCGTTGATATAGATCTTGATAGATTAAATCTACACCTTCCAATAACCCTCGTATATAAACTAAACCTAAACCTAATTCTCATTTCATATCTCTTCACTTCCAAAAAATTTTGCAGCAGCCTCCACCCTACCGAGTGGTCCGAGTCCCACCTTCTTCTTCTTCTCCTCCATGCTTTACTCAACTCATACACTGATACACAGTAAGTTACTATCTCAATCTTCAACTAATGTTTCAATTTGTTCTGTTTCTTTGATTACTATAGTGATTTGGGTTTTCAGTTTATATTCTTCCAATTTTTAATCTCATATCTGGTTTAGTGATGAGGCGTAAATTGATTCAGTCTTTTTCTAGTTCTTACAAATTGATTTTTTTCAAAGCTTTATGATTTTGGACTTCCTACAGGTAAGATCTAGTGCGAGACCACCTAGTTTGATACTCTCTTTCTATTTCAGCTTTTTCGTGGATGGCTATAGGAGCATAATAGTTATTTGGTATGATACTGAATAACCATTAGGCCCTCACATGTAGGAATATGAGTCTCTAAAGAGCCTTAGCTAGTTCTAGTTCGAATCTAATGGGTTCTGATTATATAGGTTTGACATATATCACCACTGCCCAAGTTTCTTCAACTGTGAAAATTCCTACAAATGCCTTCGGGTGCAAGTGCAAAGGAGCTTGTATTGATCCGAGGATATGTGCCTGTGCAAAGCTCAATGGTTCAGATTTTCCATATGTCTAAAGATGGTGGCAGGTAAAAGATATTCACTCTCTCCAATTAGATCAGATTACTAACTTCAGTAATTTGCTTACAAAAGTATGACTTATACTGTCTTTGTCTGTATGCACCTTGTATTGATACATGTTTAAGGTATTTTACTAAGTTTCTTCTCTTACTTTTGTTTTTGGATGGTATTCTTCTCCTCTTGGGCATATTTTAAACATGAAGTGGAAGGATACCCACTGCATAGCTGCAGTTAGTCAAGATAGTTGGCTTCACCAAATTGATTTGCTTATCAGCAAGAGTTTATGTTTGTTCATTTTTACTTAGATTTTTGAGAGTAATCTTACCTTTTCTAGTTTCAGATTCATTGAAGCGAAAGATGTTGTGTAAGAAAACTTCTTCATTTTCGATGTCGATTGCCTCCAAACAATGAAAGGGCTCGATGGAAGAGAGGTACTGTATTACTACTAGCAGTACTTGGTAAATTGGTTGAAGTGTTGGCATTTGAATTCTGTTTATTTAGTACTTCATATGTATATACACATGCACACTAGTATCTTGATAAGTTTGGATTACAACCTACTTAGACCTCAACACCAAGCTACCCCAAACCTAAATCAACTTAACTTACAAACTACAGTCATAGAAAAAGTTATATGTGCAATAAATTTATTTAAATGCACATGTAATACTTGTTTCTGTTAAGATAGTACAAAAATTTGTGAATGTAGTTACTGTTTGAGATCTAGATGGACATGTAGTATTCAAGTACAAACTGTAGGAGGCATACCTAGCTCTTGAATTTATCTTTAGGTATAAGAAGACAGACAAGTATTACTACTATTCTGATATAGAGATTTTTGTTGTTACATATCTATACTTGTTGTAAGAAGTGATTCATATAGATGCTCCTACTGAATCAATTTCCTTGGTCTGTCTTACAGAGAAGACGAGGAGATGTATCCATTAGTGCAAGTGCTTTCTCGGATAAAGCAGCTGATGAGGTAGATTGCTTGTATTGACCATCACGACGTAAAACTTGCTCGGATAGTATTGTTTGCGGCTGACAATATACCTCCTCTCCAGGTAATGGGCTTCTCTTGCTTTAGAATGTTACTTTTAAGAGTTTTTCTTACATTATCATTGGATGTTAATAATCGAAATCAATTTCATGTTTCTTTCAGGAGCTATCGTACGACTACGGATATGCCAAAGACAGTGTGGTTGATAAGGAAGGAAAGATCAAGCATATGGCGTGCTACTGTGGTGCTCCGGATTGCAAGAAGTGGATGTTCTAGGTGGGTCCAATGTGGATTCTTTTTTTTGTAGGTAAAAAAGTTAGAACTTAAGAATTTATAACATATTCAAGGAAATGAAGCTAACCTTCGAATCAGAAGAACAGGAATTAAGGTGGTTAGATAGATGGGGATGAAGTATTTCCATGTCCTGGATACTAATCTGCATTCAAATACAGATTCAAATGGAACACTAGAAAATATGTTTAGTATGATATCTTCAGGAAGTACTTTCTCCATATATTTTGAGAAGATGAGGAATTTTGAACTTGCTGGAATACTCACATTTTTCTGTTTTTCTTACTGTAAAGATAGGTAGTTAACAGCAATGGTTTTTTTTTTTGGTTTTTTTTTATCTGTATTGTCAGTTTCAGAAAACTGACAGAAATAGTTGGTTAATCGAAACCGGACGTAAAAACCGAAACCGGATAGAACCGTTTAAAAACCAAACCGATGTTTCAAGGTTCGATTTTGGTAAGGTTTTTGACAAACTGGTTATACCGGTTTCGGTTTGGTTTGGTCAGAAACTGAACCGAAACCGACCATGAATAACCTTAGCTCTCGGTGATTCAATGGAATAGATTAATAATATTATTTAAGATCTGGAAAAGATAAAATTGAAACGAAAAAATTAAAATGGAAATAACAATTGAAATTAGACCAACTGAAATGAAAAGACACTGAGAGCTCCTCTAGAGAGAAGGAACCACTGACTTCAACGATCTTCTTCCTACCTAAATATCTGAGCGAATGAAATTCTTGTACCTGAGTTTATTAAAAATGTATAGTTCTCACTAATGAGGTGAGAAACCTATACCGTGTTATGCCAACAAAAGAAACCCATGACGAGAATTTTCTTTGTCAGCTATCCAATGAGAACAAGAATCCCCATGTTTTTCTTCTATAATCTTTCACCATAGATGATCTTTATCGACACCATATCACCGAGCCCATTTAACTAACAAGTCATGATTCATGTCTCTAAGACTTCGAATACCCAGACCACCATTCTGTTTTGTGCTACAAATGATGTGCCAATATACCAGCTGTTTTTTCTTGTGAGTCTCATCTACCCCATAAGAAGTCACTCATTTTCTTTTCAAAAATTTGAATAACAGAGACCGGTGCCTTGAAAACCATGAAGAAATCGAGAGGTAAGCTAGATAAAATATTTTTATTGAGGGTGATCCTTCCTCCCTTCGAAAGAATTTTTTTTTACAAGGACAATTTTTATCGAATCTTACAATTATAGGATCCCATATAGCTTTGGAGTTAGATTTTCCTCCAAGAGGCAATCCAAGAGAAAATTAGCATAACATCAACCAAATGTTGTTCTGCAACAATAAAATACTAAAAATAAATGATGTTACCGTTAAATAAAACTTCTGAAATTTAAACACTGATTTGAGGGCAGAGTCACTTGATCATCAAATTGTCCTTAACACAATAGTTCATCGGTACGCCTCAAAAATGAGTGATGCTAAATACCTAGCAGTGAAGTTGTGTCCAGGATAAAACTGCCTGATACATGTATTGTATAGCACTACAGACTTGCCCACTCAGACGAACTCAACAACAAGATGAAGGAAAAAAATAAACAAACAAATGCGCAAGCAAAGTAAGAAGAGGGGAAAAGAGCCAGGGATAGTAGTCTGCTCTTGGATAAGTTGGAATGGAGAATTTGATTTGCTTTTATAGGCAGAAATCAGAGAGAAGCAGTAGTGGGGATTGATTCGCAATCAATTCAAAAACCGACAAAATCGATTCAAATCAATTCCTTGCTTGAAGCGTAGAATTAAAAATAAAACTGGCAAAAAATTAATTGTATAAAACTGGCAAAAAATTAATTGTAAACAATCGATCTTGGTTGGCATGTGCACAAGCCCAAGGCAAGTCTATCACACACGCGCACAAGCTTGGATATAAGAAAGTCCAAGCTTTATTTTGCCCGGCCATTGCCTGGCATGGCCATGGCCACCCACCCATATTGATGATTAAGCTTCTTTAGTTATATACTTATATGGTGGTGTTCATCTTTAGTTTTCCCCAATATGAGACTAAAGGATATCAATTATATAAAATACTGAAAATAAATGATTTTCTCTAACACCAAACAACCAATTCTGTCAGACATTCTTGGATAAAATGATTCGAGCCAATACTGACTAAACATATTTTATGCATATTTACTCGCAGAACAGATACCAATTCAAAACTATTCAAAACACTAAAAACATAATAAATTTACTCCAATTTGCTGTCCAGGAAGAGAATATTATCGTCTCCATAGCGTAAGCGGGAGATTTGCTTACCATTTTCTTTTGCAGAAAGCCTGCAGTATGACCCTCTCGAGTAATATTATCAAACAAATCTAGAATAACCATCCATGGATTAAATAAACAAGCGGGGAGATAATAGATCACCTTGGCGTGCACCTCTAGAGCAATTAAAATCACCGCATGCAGAACCATTGATGAATACCGAGAAGGATGCTGTGGAGAAGCAAAACTTTATCCATTGACACCATTTTTCCTTAAAACCCATCTTCAGGCACAAACAAAAGATAAGACCAGTTAAGCTTATCAATAGCTTTCTCAAGATCAATCTTGCATATCACATCGGGAATGGATGAATTGAGTCTTGAATCCACCAATTCATTAGCAATCAAAACACGGTCAGTAATTTATCTACCATTCACGTATAAAATACTTTAACCTATTAGCCAAAACCTTTGATAAGATTTTATAGACACCAGTTAAGAAACTAATTGGTCTGAACTCTTTGATACACTAAATGTAATCCTTCTTTGGCAGAAGAGTAACTAATGTGGCATTATGACGTTTGTCAATCTTACCTGTGTCTTAGAACTAAAGATAGTTGCCATAACATCTTGCCTAAGGAAATACCAACATTTACTGAAAAATACAATGGGAATCCATCCTTAACTGGTGTTTTTTTAGCACCCAAAGCCTTGATAGCTTCAGTTAATTCAACTTCTTCGATTGGGTTCTCTATATATTCATCTCTAAACTCGGTTATCTTTTAGAAGGCAATCTTATCCACTTTTGGCATGTCAGGTAAATCTTCACGAAAAAGAGAATGATAGAAGTCCATTATGTGCTTTTGAATTACTATTTTATCTGTCACATAAACCCCGTTGATGTATAAATGTCTGATCCAGTTACTTATCCTTCTACATCATGAGACTTGATGAAACAAGTGAGTATTCTTATTACCGGCAACAAATCACTGCACTCTTGCCTTTTGACGTGCAGATCTTTCCAGCATAAGAGATATTTTTTAATGTTCAGCAACAAGCATCACTCTATGAGATCTTTGTTATATTGATAGTACATTATCTCCAGTTATTCTATCCAAATTGGTGATATCATGGAGTAAACTTTGTGATTGGATATTTAGATTTCCTAATTCTTCTCGATTCCACACAATGAGGTGATCTTTTAGAGCTGTAAGTTTTTTCCATAGGATAGAACTAGGGGTACGAGCAAAAGAAAAAAGGTTGAATCAAGTTTTAACTTTGTCCATGAAACCTACCTCCAAGAACCACATAACTTCGAATTTGAAAGAGGATAGTCCCCAAGAGCCAGGATCAGAATCAAAGAGGATGTGGGTCTCGGCAGAGCTATTTGAGTAAGGAAAGGAAATTGTTGATCAAAATCAATAGACAATAAAATTTTGTCAAGACGACACATGACATGATCGATTTTACAGCTTGACCAAGTGAATCTTGCTCACTGAAGTGGTAAATCAACACTGTCATGGAATAGGATAAAATCCCTGAAGCCACACATACTAGATGACCGCGTACGGTGGGGGGCCGATCGAATATTTAATCGAATTCGATCCAATTTAGTTTTAACCAAAATCTTTTATTTTGTAACGGAAAATAAATTAGTAACTTATATATTCGTTACTAATTGTTTTTTGTTTTACGTCGCAGTTTTTATACGTCACACTTTTTTAATTGTTTTGTTTTAATTTGAAGTAATTGAAGGTGAAATTGATGGAATTCAATCTATTTGATGTTTTTGAAGTATAATTAGGGACCTCAAATCTCTGATTATCAAATCAATTTTATGAAAAGATGGTCAATTTCGATCCAATTTAACTGAATTGAATGAAACCGATACAAATTAGATTAGGTGAGGGTTTTTTCAAGGTTTTTATGTCGAAATAATTGACGATCAATGCGAGTTTTGATCGATTCGATGGTGCTTAATGATAGTTTGGGAATATAACTCTTCGATTATCAAACCAATTTTGGGAAAAATCAATCAATTCATATTCAATTGAATCGATTAAAAACAAATAAAAAACACGTTGCAACACATTGCATTTTTAGCTCCCATATTGTAATCACATAAAAGGACTCCTTTCGATCGTCCAATTATTCGGATTTCGTTGATAATTTTTTTTTTCTTTTTTTTTTTATCAAAATATCTGACCATATAAATCACCACCAATGAACCAAAAAATATCTCACATTCTTTTAATAGAAGATAGTTCAAGCCATATTACATTTCTATCTCACATTCGTTTGGACCCAAGTGAACCCAAACCATTTCCACACTAAGAGTAAATAGACCTTCGAAACAAGACACAACGTTAAACAAGTCGAGGTTCCACAAAACTAACATTCCACCAAAATGCCCAATGGCATTTACAACACTCCATCCATACTTCTTAGACCGACATATTTCCCAAATATCCTTGTTTGTACAAGTAACCATTTTAGTTTCCCGAAGAAGAATGATAGGAGCCTTAGCTTTTTGAATAGTATGTTTCACCGGGATTTTTTCTTTTTACAGAACGCAACCCTCTAACATTCCACGAAAGAACTTTTAAACTCATTCAAATAGTTTCCCCCCTTGTTTCTACTACGTTCATTAGATAGTGTTAAGGTGTTCAAGAATTTAGTCGACACAGTGCCCAATCTCTTATATTATCTAGCCAGTTTCTTAGAGGAAAAACGTACCTGAGAATTATCAGATGAAGATAATTTAAAACCATTAATATAGATGGTAGATTTTTGATAAAGACTAAAATTATAAAATCATCCCCTGCTTAGCAGCCATAGAAATATTGGTACATCATGACCCATTTAATTCTCTTATGTAACCCATGACACACAGCAAGTCAGAAACTTGCTTAAAAAAAAAAAGCAAGTCAGAAACGCTACGTTGGGCGCGCATAGGCCTGCAAATTTTAAACCTTATTAGCGCCGTGGATTTTTCCATCCCTTCGTCTACGTGTGAGAGAGAGGATAATAATTCGAGCCACACTGATATTTCTAGCAATGGAACTCTCACGGCTCATTTTCCTGTGGATAGGTTTGAAACCATAGAGGCAAATCAATACAATCAACTTATACAAAACATAACGTTGACAGTCAACAAGCTTCCCGGACGGCAATGAATTAATACATGTGTTTAAGCCAAAGCATTTCGGTTTCTACGAAAAAAGGTCCACGACAAGAGGGAATTTTGTGTTCAGTCGTTTTCCAGAAAATAACAATATACCTAGACTTTCCATCAAGCAGTACTTCAATCAACGATCGGAGAAAGAAAGTCATCGATCAGAAAACGACCATCACTTTCCCAATAATGTGTACATCATATATATACAGTATTTCTTAGAGACTAATAGTCTTTAATCAACGAATTACTATATGTTTTTATCTGCAAAATTAGTCTTGATTGCGATTATATGTCTCCGCTCTTAGTTTAACATAGATCGAGAAAAAACTATTACAAATTATAGTTTAGTTAGGGGAAAATACGAGAAATGTCGTAAAATGGGAGTTATTTTGAAAAAATGTCCTGAATTTTTAAAATTTGAAAAAATATCCCAATTTGTTAGTATTTCCCTTAAACTTACGCGTACGAATTATCACATGTCAAAATTTGAGTGTTTTGATATGTTTATATTGAAATTTGTATGTAAAAATTGAGGGTTTATTGTTTGAAATTGATAAAGAAATTTCAGATTTCGACATGTATATCAGGGCTAAAATGGATATGGATGTTATAGTTAACGGAAATATTAACAGATCGGAACATTTTCCTAAATTTTAAAAATCCGGAGCATTTCTCCAAAATGACCTCCCATTTTAGGGAATTTCTCAATGTCTCCCTTTTGTTAATCACACCGTGATTAACCGAAATCCTGTCTTTCAATATGGAGATAAATGGGATCGAATGATTATTGAGCTCCCTTTAGAAGGGAAGGTAAACAGTAAAATGAGGAAAAAGGAAAGAAAAAATAAACCATAGTCGTTGGTGTTCTTCTTCTTCTAAGTATGCATGCAGCGACGAGTGAGGCACAATTTTTCTTTGGCTGTTTGAAGTCCTGATTAAACTACCCACAATCGCATCACAGGCGTGCAACACTGCAACTCTCTTTCCCTCTTTTTCTTTCCTCTTGCATGTATACACACAGTAAAGCTAGCGTGCAATAGTTTTCTAAGCACTTTTTGCAACATCTTCAACGGTATAGTTCCAATATTAACAAAAGTCATGATATAGTCTCCCTATTTGTGGGGAGATTTATTTCTTTTGACTACAAATTTATTCTGTTGTCAATTGGGTTCACACCATTTTACATGTACATTCATCAGGAATTACTGTACCAATAAACAATAATTATCAATCTACTTTATAATGTTGGCTCATTCTGTGTTACATGCAGGGGAAGGATCTGTCAACCTAGATATTCTCACGTCATACTATAATTATATTTTTATAAAAGGACTATTTAACTGTTGATATCCGGTAAACGATTAACACCTAGATGTAGTATCCAATATTTTTAAAATTAAGGGTTGGTACTTCGATTCGTTATTGACCGTCAAGTCAAGTCACAGACCAAACTGTTTTAAAATTTTCGTCCTATATATTATATTTGTCTGTTTCAAAATTATGTCATGCTTCTATTTATAGTTATATTTTTCCAATAAATTTTTAAATATACTTTTAATTTTCTTTTATTTATAAATTCATTTTACATAGGACCCATTATAAAATCATAAAGGATATTTATTCGAATAATAAACAAAAGTAATTGATATTTTCTTTATATCTTATTCCTTTTAAAATTTATTTTATTTTTGCTTACAAAGTTTATGTTCATGAATATAATCATTCCATCTACATATTTTTTTTTCTCTTTTCTTCAAACACCATGGATGAGAAAAAGCTAGCTCAGCTAGTGTCTCCAACAACTCCATATAGTGATGCAGCCAAAAAAAGATTGGTGATCGACATAAATTCACCACCCAAAATGATGGTTTCCTGAGTATGCCTCAACAACGTCAACTAGTTGTTGACAAAATGTTGAAAGCATTTTTGATTAATTTTTTTGATTAATAAGGAACACCTACTACTACTCTATTAATGAAAATTTGTCAATAATTATTAGCCTCCATTTCTTTTTCGTATAAACCAAAAGATGGTTTCACGTATGGTTTGTTTCTCTCACAATTAGAGAAGAGCAGGAAGAACATTGGAGAAACACATTTCTTGCATTTTGTGTGCGAAAACAGAAAAAGATGGTAAAAGGAATCTAAACTATGGGTATATAAGAACTGTTGGTTTCCACATTTCTTTAAATGTTAATGGGGTTTCCATTACAATTTATTAGAAAGACATAAGAAATGGTGGATGATCCGTCCACAGATTCAATTGTGCCATGGAGCCTAAACTGCAACAATAGCTTTGTTGTTTGGAACCATAGAGATTTGGAGAAGCATCGAGATTCATTAGACGATTATGGCATGTCAAAACAGAACACTTTAAGCTACCATTTCTTCAAATCTTGTGTAATTCTAGTAGGCTTTTGCCTACGGCTCTTGACTTCAGCATTTCAGACTCAAATTAGCTTTGGGACGTTTGTCGCTGTGAATAATGCTCATAATCCTGAATAATCATCATAATCAAATCCATTTGCATTTTGTGGACAGGGTTTTATTGAGAAGGTTAGATTTTATTGAGAAAAAGAAAAAGAAAAAGAAAATTGAAAAGATGCACATGCAGTGCTACAAAGAGGCAACAGCCAAAACAAAGCAAACAGAAATGTACTAAATGTGCTACACAAAAACAGCAACCAAGGCTTCAAGGAGCACAAAGACATCTCACCCTAAGCCAAACAAACCCGGCAAACTAGGATTTCTTCTTGGCTGGAGTAGAAGATCTTTTTCCACGCCCCAAGTTCTCATCGTTTGTCACACCATTCCAGGAATATCTCAACTCAGTTAGACTCTTCAAAAGCTGCATATACATAGGGTTTAATACAAGTAAAGGAAAAACGATTCCTGAGAAATTATCAAGGTTCTGCGACTTCTGTCAGAATGCAATGAGTAATCTTGATAGAGAAATGAAACAGTGAACCTAAATGAGTAGCTAACAAAAAATGCAGCAACAAGGCTGAATGACAACTTCAGAGACTCAAGTATAAGTCCAACTGATGTACTCCAGTCATGTTCTGCAAAAAATCCAGACTACCATCAGAACAATTATCAACCAGACTGGAAACACAAAATCAGTTCATACACTTCAGGCAAAGATAAGAAAGAGTACTAACCTTATTGAGCAATGAGTAATCTTGATAGAGTACTACGTACTCCATGCTAATGACATAACCAAACACTAATTCCCTATCTTGAAAACCAAACGAAAATAAAAAACAAGACATAACTAATCCAAATAAGAATTCCCTACGAAGATATAAATCAAAATACTTAAAAAAGTCTGTCTACAGCTCCACAAGTTTACTGCTGATTGATGTAATTTCGAACATTATCTATGAGCTCAGCATGACTCAAGTTGAATGGGTAGATTACCATTTCTCGCCAATCTGGCTTTCCCCATATGTGGCAGTTTGTAATTATTTCCTCCGAACACTTTCATAATTTCAATCATGCACATTTGCAATGTCAGAAAAACATCATTGAGGCTTTCAGAAAATAAATTTTCAAAAGAGTTCTGTACTGCCTGAACTAATTCATCAATTGTGTTGGGCGCTGCTTGATGTTGAAGTGTATGAATTGCTCGGAAATAACCAAGATCCAAAACATTAAAATCTGGACTGTTTGGTGGTTGGAAATGTTAGGATCGACGCTATAAAGAAAACAGAACAAAAATCAAAGACACACAAGATTTACTTGGTTCACCCAAATTATACTACGTCCAAGGAGCGGCTGCGGTTTCACTATGATCACAAAATAGTGTTCCAGAGGAATACAACAATGATACGATAATACTAAGATACAAACCCTAGATAGAGAAACTCTCTATATATAGAGACTACTTTCATAAACAAACCTCTCAAAAAGTTTCATCTAATTTCCCAACGAGCCGCCAGTCGGATCAGGTCAAGTACGAAACCGGGTCGTGCACTACCAGGCTCCACACAAACATAACAATCTCCCACTTGGGGACTGGTCACATCACAACGCGCCCTAACTCCACTCTGAACAAACTTCAAAACACACTGATCACCATAACAACTCTCTTAACCAGTCATCAAGCTCGAAGACCCACTGAAGCTGCACACAACTTCAGTTTCTCAAGAATCACTGATTTTGTCAACATGTCTGCTGGATTCTTTGCTCCATCAATCTTCTCAAGTATCAACTGACCATCTTCTAACAAAGATCGAATGAAATGATATTTAATATCCACATGCTTGGTTCTAGAATGGTATGTCGGATTCTTCGTTAAGAAAACAACATTCTTACTATCACTATGCAAAATTCCATTTTTTTTCTTCATACCCAATTCACCCAAAACACGTTGTAACCATATAATCTCCTTGCTCTCCTCAGTAGCAGCAATATATTCTGACTCTGTAGTAGACAAGGCTACTATTTTCTGCAATATAGAACCCCAGCTCACAACAGTACCACCCAAAGTATACACATACCCAGCAGTACTCTATCTACTATCAATATCTCCAGCCAAGTCAGTATCAACATAACCCTGCAACTTCATTCTAGAACCTGTAAAGCAAAGTGATGTATCTACAGTACCCTTCAAATACCGAAGTAGCCACTTGACTGCCTCCCAATGTTTTTTTCCTGGATTACTCATATACCTGCTCACAGCTCCCACTGCATGTGCAATATCTGGTCTGGTGCAAACCATGACATACATAAGACTCCCAATCACCGATGCATAAGGAATCTTCTTCATATAAGCCTCATCTTCTGCTGTCTTAGGTGACAGGTCTTTGGTTAGCTTAAAGTGGCTACCCAAAGGCGTGCTCACTGGTTTGGCACTCTTCATGTTAAACCTCTTCAGAATCTTTTTCACATATTCTAACTGCGACAGCTTCAAGGTACCATGATTGCTATCTCTCGTGATCCTCATACCAAGAATTTGCTTTGCAGCTCCCAAATCTTTCATTGCATACTGCTTTGACAGTTTCTTCTTTAGATCATTTATTTCCCCACTGCTAGGCCCTGCAATAAGCATATCATCCACATATAGCAGCAAAATCATAAAAGTGTTTTCAGACCTCTTTATGTAGCAACAATAATCTGATTCGCACTTAGTGAAGCCGGTGGTACCCATTAAACTGTCAAACTTCATATACCACTGCCTTGGAGCTTGTTTCAAACCATACAAGCCTTTATTCAATTTGCAAACCAGATTATCCTTTCCCTGTGTTAAGAAGCCCTGTGGTTGCACCATATAGATGTCTTCCTTCAAATCACCATGAAAGAATGCAGTTTTCGCATCTAACTGCTCATGATATAAGTTTTGTGCATCCACGATTCCCAAAACCAATCTGATTGTATTTAGCTTCACAACTGGAGAAAAAATATCAGTGTATTCTACACCTTCCTTTTACTGAAAACCCTTCACAATAATCCTGGCCTTGTAACGTGTACTCCCATCATGCTTTTCTTTTAATCTGTACACCCATTTTTTATGCAAATCCTTCTTTCCTTCTGGTAGCTCGGTTAGCTGCCAAGTCTAATTCTTGAGCAAAGAATCCATCTCATCTTTCATAGCTAACTCCCACTTGCTCGAATTCTTAACTTGCAAAGCTTCAGCATAATTTTCATCTGACAACAAGATGTGCTGAAGAGAAGGTGAATAACGATCCACTACTTTGGGTATCCTACTGCTTCTCCTAAGAGTGGGAACCGGAGTACTGGGGTTTGGAGAGATGGACTACCCTGCTCTATCTCAGGCACTTCGTTTTCCTGGTTCTGGACAACCTTCTCATGTACACTGATTGTAGAAATCTCACCCAAATTAACATAAGAAGAATCTTTTAACTCTGGTGCCTCTGGTTATTCAACTGCATTTGATTTTTCCTTGTACATAACCTTCTCATTGAAGATGACATTCCTGCTTCTGATAATTTTCCGATTTTCTACATCCCAAAATCTGTAACCAAAAGCATCATCTCCATAGCCAATAAAGAAACATTTCTTGTATTTGGGATCAAGTTTGTTTTAAGCATTGGCATCAACATGTACATATGACAAGCATCCAAATACTTTCAAAAAAGAAAGATTTACCTCCTTACCACTCCATACCTCCTCTGGCAATTTGAAATTCAACGAAACTGATGGTCCTCTATTGATCAGATAAGCTGCAGTGTTTGTTGCATCAACCCAAAAGACTTTTGGCAACCAAGCATGCAACTTCATGCTTCTAGCACGTTCATTTAGGGTCCGGTTCATGCGTTCAGCTACGCCATTCTGTTGTGGTGTCCCTGGGATGGTCTTCTCCATTCTGATTCCATTTATAGCACAATACTCTCTGAACCCACCATCAATATATTCACCCCCATTATCTGATCTTAGGCACTTCAGTTTCAAACCTGTCTCATTTTCTACCAAAGCCTTCCACTTCTTAAATATATCAAATACATCACTTTTATTTTTTAGAAAATAAATCCATACCTTTCTGGTCGAGTCATCAATAAATATGATGTAGTATAATGAGCCACCAAGTGATGGAACTGGAGATGGTCCCCACAAATCAGTATGTACCAACTCTAACTTTTCTGGTTTTGGAGTTCTACCGCCTTTGACGAAGCTGACTTTCTTCTGCTTCCCAAGGATGCAACTCTCACACATACCAACATCAATGGT
Organism: Papaver californicum; assembly: GCA_023531435.1. Classification (NCBI taxonomy): domain Eukaryota; kingdom Viridiplantae; phylum Streptophyta; class Magnoliopsida; order Ranunculales; family Papaveraceae; genus Papaver; species Papaver californicum. The sequence goes on from JAJJMC010029954.1 coordinate 301,422, forward strand.
CTTCAATTATGGTAGTTTCCCGTTAGACTGAAGTATCTTCATTCCCTTCTCACTCATATTCCCAAGCCTTTGGTGCCATAGAGTCTCACTAGATTCAGCAACTGCAACTGAATCTACTACTGCCATGCCAACAATAGACAAGTCTCTCGGACTTGAATACGTATAAAGAGTACCCATCTTTTAGCCACGAGACACTACCATAGCTCCCTTAGTCACCTTCCATCTACCACTACCAAAATAAACACCATTCACTACAAGAAAAACGGGTTTAAGCGTCTAAAATATTCGCAAGAGCTCGAAAATTTAGTCGCTTAAACAGTTTAAGCGTCTAAAATTGCAACTGGAAAATTTTTTGGCGGCAATAAACATGTGTCCACTATTATTTAGCAACGAAAAAAATACACTTAATCGCTAGATCCTTTGTTCAAGTAATTTATAGCAACTAAAATAATGAACATGTAGCTATTCATTTTCAGGCACCGACTCGTAGCAACAACAAAATAAATTGGTTGCTCAAACCTCTCTCAGCAACTAAGTTTGAGCCACAACCAAATATGTTTAATTGCTAGATCCTTTGTTCAAGTAATTTATAACAACTAAAATAATGAACATGTAGCTATTCACTTTGAGGCACCGACTCGTAGCAACAACAAAATAAATTGGTTGCTCAAACCTCTCTCAACAACTAAGTTTGAGCCACAACCAAATATGTTTAATTGCTAGATCTGTTTTTCAATTAACTTATAGCAGCTAAAAGTTGATCATGTAGCTATTTACTTTGAGGCACCGACTCGTAGCAACAACAAAATAAATTGGTTGCTCAAACCTCTCTCAGCAACTAAGTTTGAGCCACGACCAAATATGTTCAATTGCTAGATCCGTTTTTCAAGTAACTTATAGCATCTAAAAAAGTGATCATATATCTATTCACTTTGAGGCACAGACTCGTAGCAACAGAAAATGAATTGGTTGCTCAAACCTCTCTCAGCAACTAAGTTTAAGCCACCACCACATGTTAAAAAATGAATTACTCGGTAAAATCTCTCTCAGCAACCAAGTTTAATCCGCTACGATCATTTAAAAAAAAATCATTTTTTAAAGTACATTTGAGAACTTAATTAATATTTATCTAACAATCTTATTAGGATTTGTTTAATAGAAACATGAAAACTTGTTCAAATCACTGTTTTCATTCACTATGAGCAAATGTTTGGATACACAAATTGATTTTTTTTTAACATGAGTCGATTAAATTAACTATAATTATAACCAAATTTTTTACAAATCTCACAACCCCTATCATTCCAGTAAAAAATTGTCAGAATTTGAAACTTTTAACACTCAGTTCAACAATTTCAATATTAAAACCAAATTTTGTCATATCCTTGCCTTCTCTTAGAAATTGACCATTCCAACATCTAAAAAGCTATTTGTTCAACATTTTTCAAGAATTACAACAATTTGCACATAAATTTTTGTACTAAACATTACTCAAAAAAGAGACTATCTGATACGGACATAATTCATACATATTTAACGCTTAATTTATATTTGCTAATACTTGAATTTATCTTAATAATATATTTTTATTGTTTTATTAGGTGGTTCACATAAAATCCAAAGTATGGACAAAATATGGTTAAATGGGCATAGCATGGTCTCAAACTGGCTTAAGCTCTCGGACAGGCTGTACACAGTGATAAGCAAGTGAAAGAGACGGCTAGGTGTAGTTCTTTATTCGTTTGAGTGAAGAGTGTAAAACAAAAGAAGTGAAAGTGATGGAGTTCTCGGTTTGGTGATACAAGGTGTAAGGCTAGAGGAGTAGGTTTGCATGCTAGAGAAGGAAAAAGGCTGTTGACAATTCACGTGAGGAAGTGGTAGTACGGTTTGATAAGAGGCTATAGGTTGTTTAGTCTATTGTTAGAGTGATTATTATGGAGTACATGACGTTGGAATTGTTTCACGTGAAGGAGTTAGTCTTGTGGGGACAAGCTACTTTTCTTCTTCTGGTATTGTGAGAGGCTGACAAGAATTGAGGTGAGAGAATAGAAGTTTGGCTGTTGGAGTAGGAGTACACACGTGATAGAGAAGCTAGGGAGAGAGACTAAAGAAGAAGAAGAGATATCACGTGAATAAGGAGGACAGCTAGGTGTAGGCCAAAGAAGAAGAGGGGACATGCCCATGTGCGGTTGGAAGAAGAGACAAGTGTGTTTGCTTTGGTGTATTAAGTGATTGAGACTGATATAAGAAAGAAGTACACACGTGGGGTTTTGTGAGGGATGCTAGGTGAGGTTTGGAAAGCGCAGAGAATAGGTTTCTTAAAACCTAGTATAAAAGGCCGGGTACAGAGGTTTTCTTCGGTTCTTTTTTTCGCTAGGTTTCGGACGGAGGCGTGTACAGGAGTTTAGTTTGGGAGTTCGTTCTTTTAGGTGTGGAAGCGTACAGGACGAATTTGGGCTGTGTACAGGAGTTTTCTTTACAGGAGTTGACTGCAGATTTTTGAGGAGAGACTCTGTCTCCTGAATAGCTGAAACGAGAGCAAAGAACAAGGCTCTCTGATTCCGGGTGACAACGGTGATATCAGCTTTTAATCTTTTTTTCTTCTCTTTAATTATTTTTATGGGTTTTAAGAAACCCATCTCCATGTTCTAAATTAATTTGTAACTAGGGTTAATGTTGAAACCACTTACAATTATAGATCAATTGAATTAAATATTTGATACAGACCATTATGATTTAAATAGATTAAATTCATGACTTTAAACAATTATATTGTCGTTTATGGTGCATGCTTGGCCTATGGTTTTGATGTTCCATGTTTCTGATATACAATTGTTATTCTAAAAATATATTTGTCTACTTATTTGATATTCCATGCTTTGGTTAAATCTTTTGATGGGGTATACTTAGAATAGTCAAGTATTATTTGTAGACCTTTAATTAGTTTCGTATAATTTTCTCGCTAGCGTAATTTTATGGTGTATGCTTGAGACTAGGGCTTTTTGATGCATCATGTTTAGGGCGTCCCAGCGATATTTGCGACTCTAAATATTCATGAATTAAATAGTGGTGGATACTGAAAACCCTGGTTACCGACTCTCTCTACTCGGTCACATTTTATTAGTTTAGTTAGTTTATTATTTTATTTATTAATATAAAAATCACAAAATATTCCTCTTGGTTAGTTTATTAGAGATATTAATTGCAGTATTTCCCCGCTCTCTGTGGGTTCGACCCGTACTTGCCGTTGCCTACTAGTTAGACGCCGTGCGATTGCGGTTATTTATATTGGGTAATTCCAAATCATATCACTATCATAAATAGTTCAAGAAATGTTATGTTTTTACTTTTATATTCCAATGTTAGATTTTAAAGATATATGTACATTGAGGTAGTTTAGAATTACATGTTATGTTACAGGTCCAAGCTTAAATGCATCTGAAAGTAAAGAAATGCCCTATTTTGGGCAAACAAGACGATAACAAAACTCTGTGCTGCAGGGTATATGCATTTCCTCCTCGTCCGTAACTACTTGCGTAATCTCCAATTTATCTCTTGAACTGGAATGGTCAAAGTCAACGGAAACGATCTCCTGAGATTTCTCGAGTTCACTATCAGACTGTGAAGTTGGACAATCAGAATCACCAAACAGGACATCAGGAGATACCTCCTGTTGAATTATCAGTCTGTGAAGTTGTTTTGGGATTTTAGCTATGACAATTAAGAAAAAGGAAAAAGTTAGTAAACAATTAAGAAAATACAAACAGGTAGACTTAAATGATTGAGAAATCGCAACAAACCCAGTAAGCTCCACAGATACAAGATTACTGCTGCAAACTTTGATCCAAACTCTGCATAGATTACACTTCAGAAGTTGCACTATACAAGATATAATTACATAAAGATTTCACTACTCAACACTAAATCATTTCAAGCCTAATATGTTTTCCAAAAGATTCAAATCTTGGGATGCAAAATGAAAAAAATGGCAGTTTCCTGTCTCAGTATGCAAATCTCCTTAACGATTACTCACAAACTCTATTTACTCAAAATGATGAAAAAACTGATTTCGGCTTTGAGACCTTATACTTAATTCCAAGATATAAAATTTCCTTAAAGTTGACATATGGGTGATTCATTAAAAGACACAGAAATGCAGTATAGTGAATTTATTCAATGCTCACGCGATGTACATCGAGGGCCATATCTCTGAAATGACAAATCGATGCACCAAGCCCTATGAAACCATTATAGAAAATAAATAGAATTACTCTGTAGATCAATAAGCTCCAATCGGTCACTGAAGCTGCTGCTATATCATATAGACCTCATAAGCAGACTGGGCATCCCAGCATCTTATGAAACTGCAAAGGCCGGTAAACTGTAAGAAAGAATCACCTTAGTGATAAGTCATATATATAAGTGATAATTCGACGAACACAAATAAAAAAAACAAACAAAATTTCTCAATTATCACAAGTAACAAATAACAGAACCCAAATAAGACGTGACTAATAAGATAACATATCCATGACTACTCCCTGAAAATATTGACTTAGCATCAGAACTCCATGCAACACTTAGAACATGCCCTGCAATGAAGAAAATAAAATAAGAAAATCTCAATGGACAGTATAAATTTGAATGCATCCATCGTTGTACTGATTTTGACAGACATATGTTTTATTTCATGATTATAATACTTGACGACTAAGTGTAGACCCGAGCGTCCAAAATTTGGATCAGCAAAACTAGACAACAAGAATCCAAACTGGAGAACAATAACTAAGAAGTAAGTTCCAGATCGAATTACAATGAACACAAAAGAAAAGATAAACTCCAATTGTCCGTGCCCAAAGATGATAGATTTATATTTATATATCATTACCTTCCCATCAACAACTGCTTTCCTAATTACAACTATACAAACACAACTTTAAAAAAGATCAACAGAACATGCCGGATTCATAACCAAAATCCACAAAATAAAACCCACGCCACATTCCTCGCCCAAAATCTGGAAAACCATTCACATGCCGGGTTTCCGATGTTCCTACTCCTTCGTTTCCATAAAGGCATCCTTCTCTTCATACTTCACTCCAACAACAAACCTGATGCTAACCTGCACAATATCACCATACAGATATGCAAATCAAGTTCATGAATATCATCGCCATCAGAATTGACTACCCCAGTTTACATACACCTCAACCCAAGCAATACTTGTTTCAGATCATAAGCAGCGTATTCATTAAACTCTAGTGGACTGTCTTTGTGCTCAGATGGAATCAATGGGACGCAAGGTACAATTTGATAGCATTTAAGTCATATATCATCGCCAATAAATGAATGTGTTCATAGTATAAATTCAAACATCCTATCACGTATACCTGGTAAAGAGTATACATATCTAAGTGCTGATTCAATTAGACCAGAATCTACAAAATACCACTCTGGTGTTGTTTTCTATGACAATGAATTTATTAACAAGCATGAATGTTCAGGAAATGGACAGCCACAAACTATGTTTGAAAGTTGGAGCACCAATCTGCTACTACGAAATCTAAGCCAGACAGATGGACTATGCAATGAAACAAGATTAATTATGACTCAACTGAGAAAAAAGGTAATAGAAGCAGAGATACTAACAACAATTTTCATGTAAAGTTTAACCATTTCAGCTAATAAAATCAAAATTATATAACAACAGTACTGTATTTTGAGCTAATAAAATCAAAATTATTAAAGAACCCAAAATGAGAAAAATATGGAAAATTGTAGGAAATGAAAATTTTGGTACCTTAGGGTTTACGATGGTTGCATTCTGACGGGTTAATCACAGTCCATCTCGTCGTTAGACTCTTAAAATTCCATCAAATCATCGTCATCACTAGTAGTATAAACACTTTCAATATCAGCATCATCTAGATCGACAACAGTCGCACGACCTTGTTCTGGCGCAACATAATTGATGGTTTCATCAGGAACATCAGTCCTACCCTAAAGAAAATTATCATCATCATCCTGCTGCGGTTCACATTGAACATCTTCCATTGAATAAGTCGAGTACAAATCCTGGGCTGCTTCACTCGGACTCATATCTGTATTAATATCACGCACCGGTATATCATAATAGTTCTGCGGTTTTAGTTTTATCACGGTTTGCCATTGGGACCCATTTTCTTCGTTCACATACATTACCTGTGATACTTGAGATGGTAACACATATGGTTCATCTTGCCAACAACTTATGGTTTTATTAACAGCCGTAACAACCCCATGAAAATCTTTCCTGCATCCCCTATCACTATCTACATCCCGCCATTCACATTTGAAAAGAACAACACGGAAGCTACCCACATACCTCAGCTCTACAATATCTGTTAGCACTCCAAAATAATCCTTCTCGATGGTTACACATACTCTAGCGTTTTGTGTCGTTCTTCGATGCTCCCAACGTTTTGTATGAAAGCGGTACCCGTTGACTGTGTAAATGTTGAAAGCCAAAGCTTCTTGACAAGGACCTCCAACCAATGATAATAGTTCTTCAGAAAGCTGACCGGTCTCTTTGTGCAGTTGGGTAATCTGTTCATTACAAAAAAAATCTCACCAAAGTCAGAAATTTGATTGTGTAGCGAAATAAACATGTTAATAGTATTGAATTGAGACTCACTTTCCGCTCAAACCATCTAGGATTCTTCAGTGTGTTTTTTATGTGCGTTTCTAGTTCCTTCAAGCATAGATTTATGTTCACTGTATATAATGTCGTAACAAAATTATTCAAATCACATGTGCATGAGAACATTCTCAGATTCTAGCATTTTTAGAACTGTACATAAGGAAAAACAACAAGTAGAAAACACGTACTCCTCATATTGGTGCACTTCATCATAATTCTTGAGAACAGCGAATTTCATTTTGTGGAACTCTTCCTTTGAAATTGACGCCACATGCTTCTTACCTTGAAATACACCGGCTTGTCTAAAAACAGACAACTTATTAACTGCTGATTGAAATCGAGTGTTATCCTCGTTTCTACTAAGTTGATTAAACTGCGTAGGTACACTATTCAAATGGCGCTCAACAAAAACGAGAGCTTCTTCTATTATTTTCCCTTCCGTCATCGAGCCTTCGGGATGAGATTTATTCCGCACATAACTGTTTAACATCTGCAAGTACCTGATACATAGCATAGAGAGAACTGTATGTGTTCACAGACATACATAAATCACATAATTCCAACTGCGACTAGTATGTGTTCAGAAATAAGGTAAACTTTCTAAGGAAAATTACAATGATAATTCGTACCTCTCAATTGGATACATCCAACGATACTGAAATGGACCACCAACCTTTGCTTGTTCTGGTAGATGAATGGGCAAGTGCATCATCACGACAAAAAAAGATGGGGGGAATATCCTTTCTAACTTGCATAATGTGATTGCAATATTGTCTTGCAGTGCCTCTAAATCAGCCATATTAAGGACCGTAGCACACAACACCTTGAAAAACAAACATAACTCAATCACTGCTTCACACACATCATCTGGAAAATTTCCACGAATTGCTATCGGCAACAAATATTCCAATAGAACATAGCAATCGTGACTTTTTAGACCTATAAGCCTCCGCTCTTTAAGGTTCACACAACGAGAAATGTTAGATGCATACCCGTTCGGAACCTTAATATCCTTCAAAAGTCTACAAAATGAATCCTTCTCAGTATTCGGCATCATGTATGAGGCGTTTGGCACCTTATATTTATCCCCTATTCTCGTCGCCCATAAGTCCTTCCGTATACCCAGCCTCTGTAGGTCAAATCGGGCTTTTATATTGTCTTTTGTCTTCCCTTTGACCTTCAATATAGTCCCCATCAGAATGTCACAAACATTCTTCTCGATATGCATCACATCAAAACTATGGAACAATAAAATCGAGCTCACGTAAGGTAATTCCAAATGGAAAATGCTTATCTTCTTCCAATTGTGATCAAAGGGTATCTTTTCTAATATCTTTTGTTGATTGCCATTCTTACCAAACTCAACTTGCTCTAACTGATTCAATTGCTCAAGTATTTCATCCCCCTTTAATAGCTTTGGTGGTTGGCGATTCTCTTTTTCTCCATTGAAGGCCGCCCTGTGATTGCGCCATTTATGATCCATTGGCAAGAAACGGCGGTGAAACATGTAACACCACTTACCTACAAATCACATTTCGACAAAATTATAAGAGTTTAGCATAAAAGGAAAGCAATCCAAAATAAGTACAAGTTTAGCTCTTACCTCCATTGCTTAACCGAAGTGAACATGTGTCACTATTGCAGCACGGACATGCATATTGTCCCTTGTTACTCCATCCAGAAAGCATGGCTAGGGAAGAGAAATCGCTAATAGTACCCAGTAATGTTGCACGACATACAAAGAAATCTTTCTTTGAAGCATCATAAATAAGAATACCAGACTCCCATAAATCCTTCAACTTCTTTATTAATAATTCCAGATACATATCAATATCATTTCCTGGTGACTTGGGTCCTGAAATTATCATAGACAAAAGGAAATTGGAATCTTTCATACACATCCATGGTGGGAAGTTGTCGTTACAACTGGCCATGTACTATGAGGATTTGTCATATTTCCAAAAGGATTTATCCCGTCAGTTGCTAGTGTTAGTCACAGATTGCGGGCCTCGGATGCAAATATTGGGTGCATCTTATCAAAGGTCTTCCGGTTTTGAGAATCGGTCGGGTGCCTTAAAATTCCATCATCAATACGTTCTTTTTCATGCCATATCATTTGAGAAGCGGTCTTAGGGCACATAAACCACCTCTTAATTCTGGCCTTTAAAGGAAAATATCGTACTATCTTTTCAGCAAGTTTTCTTCTTAGGTTTTCTTGTCGCACTAATAAATGACTCATCGTCTACCAGCAACCCATCATTTTTCCATCTGGAAGTATCACACACCGGGCACTTATCCAACAGTGAATAGTCTTTCCTAAACAATATGCAATCGTTTGGGCAAGCATCAATCTTTTGGTAGGTAAGACCCAAGTCCCTTATGGTTTTTAGAGCCTCATAATAGTTCTTCGGTATTAGGGCAGTTGGAAATGCCTTGATCAGAAGAATCAACATCTCGTCAAACCATTTGTTAGCCAATCCACCACGGGTCTTAATACGAAGTATGTGCACAATAAATGATAACCTTGAATAGTTCTTACAATCAATACGAAGTATGTTCCTCGGCCCATCGGAGTTCGAAGCTGCTCCCATACCACCTAGAAACTCATCCCAATCGTCGTTTTCCGGCAAGTTATCTTCTACTGTTCTACTAGTACCCAAAGGTTCCCTTACCTCTGCCTCCCCATGATATATCCAGTTAGTATATCCTTGAGTGAACCCCTGACGCAATGTATGTACATGGACGTCATCTCGAGAACGGCATAAATTGTTACTGCAGTTCACACACGGACAAAGAATTGATTCCATCCCAGGTTGTATATGCTCAAACGCAAATTCTAGGAATTTTATGACTCCCTCGCGGAACGCCTCCTCTTTCCTATGTTTTTTAATCCAACTCTTATCCATCGATGCTATAATATCTGTATCGAACACGCACAATTAGTAGAATTCTTAAGCATTCTGTGATGTTAATATAATTAATATATTTGTACTGTTAACATAACAAACCAAGAAAAAAAAAAGAGAGCAGAAGGTGGGTATGTGTGACCAGAGAACATCTGAGCCATCATTTTAGTGGATGGCCTCTTTATGCATTATGACAGGAAGAAGATCTTGTCATTATGTTGGAATTGTTTGTGTGACAGAAAAAAAGGAATAATTCATTGAAACGGTTTGTGTGCGGCCATAGTAATAGTTTTCCTTAGCAACATGAGGGTTTGCAATAGCACAGTGCTAAATATTCTTCTCATCAGTAAGTCAATATTACTGCTGCAATCATTTAGCATCCCATAAATCGACAGTTATGCATATACACATTCACTGCTGCATTGAACATAGTCTTAGAAAGATTTCATTGTTAAGTATGTAAAAGTACTGCAATTGTGGGCTCAACAAACAGAGAAACATGATTGTGTCATGTGTGACTAATATTGAGCTGCAAGATGGCTAACAAGAATAACCAACATCCGAAAATACCATGACATGTTGAATCTAAACACTCTATGGATCATTGTCAACACAAAAACAAATATTCAAGTGCTGGATCATGAAATCATTAGGACACCACTAACACTACTTCTGGAAGAAAACTATAATCTAATTAATAGTTACATGCCACTATGCTAGTGAATAAACCAGGACAAAACCCAGAGTTCAACATCATACATTGATTACATGTGATTCTCAGCATCAACTCCTCTACAATTAGCAAGAAAGAAGTAACGGTAATTTATTTCATGTCAGACTAATTCCTAAATCCCCAATTTCATACCAAAACCTAATTCCTAAATCCCCAATTTCATACCAAAACATAATGTGTAACACCCAAAACCTACTTCCTAAATCCCCAAATTCATACCAATAAAATAAAACACTATTTTAGCAAATTAATCAAAGTACACAGAATTTCATCAAATACCACAAAACTTAAAAACCTACCGATGGTGGAGAAACATCAGATTCTGTGGAACAAATTGAGCCAACTGAATGCAGTACCGATCGTGGAGAAAGCGTCAGTAAGACAAGTTGATGAGAATTAATGTGCGGTTAATGTTTGGGTTTAGGTAATTTTTTGTCTGCAACTTGGACACTTGAAAGTCAGTGAAGTTAATGTTTGAATCCATCAATGGAACCATGTTTTTAATTTTTTCGGTGAACCCTGTTTTTAATGTTTCAGTGGAACCCTATTTTCATGTGTTTCAGTGGAACCATGTGTGGAACCCTTTCTTTTTTATGTTTCAGTGGAACCCTGTTTGGGTTTAGGTAAGTGCCGTTTTGGGGTAAGGTTACGAAAAGATTTGGATCCATTAATGAAAATCTTTAAAAGTTTATATGTGTTATAAATCATTTATTCCACAATTTATTTTCTAAAGTGTGGGGTAACATGTATATTTTATAAAACGAACTCTGAACCTTTAACCCTGAAATCTGTACCATTAATAACCTTATTCCCTAAGTCGGATCTTCATCGGTAACCCGAACCCTGGACTTCAAAATATGTCTTAATAACCTCATCCCCTAAGTCGGATCTTCACCGGAACTCCGAACTCGTTAAACTTATCGGACACGCAAAATGGGATGTCTCATGTGTGCAAAAACTTAAGAGTCACAACATTAACTCTAAACTACGAGACATCAAGCTTTGCGTCCCAATTCCTTACAATTGGGATGATCATATATTTTTTGTTATTAGATAAAGCTTAACTTTATACAAGAAATTAAGCTACATCTCAATTCCTTTTAATTGAACATCTGTTGGGGTTCAACCCAAATCATCAAATCATAACTTATAAACAAATGACAAACTAAGAACCCTAGTTACAATAGACTACTTGTTAGGGGTGCTGGAACGAATGATTTTTTACTAAGCTTTTGTATAGAGCTTCAGGTCTAAAACAATATTTGATTGATTAATGTGAACCATTTTGATTTCAGGAAATATGATTTTCTTCATGAACAATATGATGAATAACAGATATTGGTGATATATTCATACCGGATTCATGTTGTATACCAATTCTGAATTTATTGTAATTTGTACTCAAAATATCACAGCCTTTCCTGAGAACATACTAATAATCCATAACAAAAAAGTTACTGTTTGTTCCAATGGTTGCCTTAGTTTGTTGCATATTATAGTTGCATTGAAACTGTGTTGTTTGCATAAACTAATTCTATTACCATTACTAATCTATTTTCTGTATGCAGGTTATAAATTGTGATTATGACTCAACAGTTAGTCCGAGATTTCGCCGATAATCTCCCCGAGATATTGTTGTCAAGGTGTCAAGGTCCCGTCCGCGACGAGACCGAGATCCGAGATTTACTACATTGCTAACACACACAATGATAAAAAAAAACAAACATTTTTGATTAATCCTAATTTCCAAAACTCGTTACGTTATGATAGAAATATCCATTCCCGACATTCAAAATCCGTTATCCACCTTTCAAATTTTCGTTTTAGTAACATGGTAACTAAGACACACAATGGTAACTAACACATAATTGTAACTAACACAAAATCCGTATGACCATCCAACATCAAATCTAGACCATCAAAAAAAATTCATGATCCGTATGAGGCACTATCACCACCGTTAATTGTTTTTTTTATCAAAACCCTAAACAAAATTTCCTCTTTCATTTTCGGCATTTGCTTTTCTCTCTCAACCAATTTGAGGCTCCTCTTGCGAAAACTAGGGTTCCATATTCGACATCATCATCACCACCATCACCGTCGAATATGAATCATTCAACACCATCACGACCACCTGCTCACTGGTAAGGTCTCTCTTTGATGTTACTGTTCTTATTATGTTTTGTTTTTCTGATTAATTTCTACATTGTCGTTATTGTCTGTTCAAAACAGGGTTCTTCATTATAACAGCATATCATTCGTTTAATTCATTACTGCTTGTTTCATGATATTGTTGAGTTATAATTAGTGGGTTTAGGTTAGTGTTTGTGGATCTGATATTTGATGAATGTTTTGGTTAGTGTTTTTGGAAGAAATATATTAGTCCTGTTCATAAATGTTTGCATTCATTGTCAATCTTTTGTATTGAAGTTAGTTGCTAACTCTTAATACTGTAATATAACTGGGTACATTATGTGCAGTGGACTTTATTTGTATTCGTTGTTATCTTACTTAGGGAGTGAAAGTGAGACTGTCTCATTATGTGTAGTAGACGTTATTTGCATTATCTTACTTAGGGAGTGAAAGTGAGACTGTCTCATTATGTGTAGTAGACGTTATTTGCATCCATTGTCATTATTGGTCATTTAAGTTTGTTGCTAACTGTGAATACTTAATAAACAAATGAAATGAATACTTCTGACAAAGGTCTGACTCCTTAGTAAGGTCTGATTTCTTAGTAAGGTCTGACTTCCAATTAAACTTGCTTCTAATTATCATACCTAACAGTTCAGGTTTTTCATTTTCAGAAATGGCTAGAATGAGAGGCGCTCTTATAAAGCAAGTTCCCCGGAGTGATCCGATGACCACTAGACAAAGGGGGCCGGTTCACATGAGTGATATGAGGGTCACTCGACAAAGAGGGTCGGTTCACATGAAATTTGTAAAAGGTAACAATATTCCCCTCCCTTATTTTGTTTATTTATTCATTTCATTTATTTTTCATGTATTAACTGTTTTGTTTATGGGTTACTGGAGAGAAGGGTGGTACTTCTACAAATGTATTAAAGTCCAGAAAGCGATCTGCTGCAGCTTTAACAACTCCTCAAAGGTCGCTAAAGAGAACAAAGCCAGCCATAAGTCCTCCATTACAAACAGTCATTCCAGAAAAGGTAAAAATCTCAACACAAGCACAACGGTCGTTGTCATGGGATGTTGAACCTGTAACGGGTGGCAGTCAACGATTTATTTTGCGACAACCTTTCTATCCACCACGTAATGATGTTGAAAACAATGGGAGTCAAAATTCTGTTTCTAGGCACTTCCCTACTCCAATGTTAGCTTCTAATCTCTCACATGGTCAGCGAGCAATCCCCTTGTGTCTCCTCAACGACATTCCCAGTAGTCTTATAAAGAACTTGAGTCAACACCGATCAGGAGTCCTCGAAGAAAAACTTTGTTGGCTCGTAGTCAACTTGAATCGACACCTCGTAGGATTCCTCGGTTGTATCGTCGACATCAAACTCCTGAGGTGGCTGAACCTGTCCATGTTTCACCACAAGTAGACCATCGTGGTTGTTCGTAAGAAGCCACTAATTCTCCTCAGGATGCTGATTCTTCCCAACCACTTCGTAAAAGTAAATTTTTTTAACTTAACTTTATTTCTTTCACAATTGATTTCCTACTAACTGGTAACTGTTTCTACTGATTTCCGTTTATTACACAGAGAATACTAGGGGTATTACCACTCTGCCTAATGTTTCACTCAGAGATATTGGTGAGGATAAATTGAAAGTGGAAGTTTCTAACACGGCTTGGTGGGTACATTCGCCCTTGAATGTATTCTAGCAATATGTATGTGGGTGCACCAGAGTGACAACTTCCCTTTGACTGTGCGTCTGTTTAGAGACATGCCTGAAGAAAAGATAGCAAGAGTATCTAAACTTGTCAGGGTACGTAAAACTTAATTCACCTTTCTATTTATTTTCTTTAGTTTCATGAATGTTTTTAATCAATGGTAATTGTATAACATATTTATTTTTTGTTATAGGATTACTATATCTTAGTACCTGATGGCGCATTCGCTGAAAAGACTATTAGAACATAGGTGAGGTTGGATTATGTGAGATATCGCTCTGAGCTGGCTAAGCATTATCGCTCGTTTGATAGTCATGAAGAAGCTTTGCTGCATCCATCCCCTAGAATTCGCAATTTGGTGGACTGGACATATATGTGTGACTTCTTCAACACGAATGCTGCGTTCAAGGTATGTTAATTTGCTGGTCATCTCTTTATGCAATGTATTTTAATGATTTGACATCTTAGATAATAAATTTATGTTGAACATTTAACATGGAGCCGTGGTGTCCAGATATTTGTTAGAGTGTCTTCTAACTTGCATTTTTCATATTTAATTGGTAGGCTGCATCAGAAAAATCAAGGTCTGCGCAGAAGGCACAAGCTCTGAACCATACAAATGGTACGCAGAGTTTTGCTAGGAAAGCGCATGAGAGGGTAAATCTTAAATTGTTTATTGTTGTATTTTGGATGTTCTTTATGTCTTAAATACTTTAAGTGTGGTACACTAAGAACCTTTATATCATTAGGCACGTAAAAATCTCCCGACCGATCCGCTAAGCATGTTCATGGTGACACACAAAGCAAGCAAGCTTGGTAAAGTGTGTCAAAACTGTTAGGTACAAATTTCCTTCATAATAGCTAATGGTTTAAATGCCTGAACCATAACAGTTAATGCCTGCATAATAGCTAATGGTTTAAATGTGTTAAATATGCATTTCTTAATGTTTGTATGAATTTTGCTACCGTGTGAAATATTCATGAGCCCTGGTACTACATATTAGAAGAAGCATGTCTTTTTTTCCTGTTTTGTTTTCATTTCAATTAGCATGTCTTTTTTTCCTCCCCAGAATTGTACCGTAATATGACACTACATGTAGACTATTCTGTAGCATGTTATTTCAATTAGCATGTCTTCAGTGATTCTATGGTGTTAATGTATGAAACCTTGTGTTGGATTGTAATTTGAATGATTTGTCTGTGTATAATGTGTGATTTCTTGTGGTTAGTTTAGTTTGTGTTTGTCAAATTATGAAGAAGTTTTGTTACTGAGGAATTGCATGAGCTACATATTGAGATATTTTTCAACTTCATGCGTTCATTTCTTTTATGATGAATTGATGCTGTTTGCTTATCGAATAACAGAATAGTCTACATGTGAATAGAAACACACGGAATAGGGCTCACCTTGATTATTACTACTGGTTATTAGCAGGTTTATGTACTTTTGCGCTTGGTGTTCATATATCAGTTTCTAGGTGTTACTTATAGCTGTACTTGTTTCATCACATGGCTTGCACAGCAAAATATTTTATCATTCGGAAATATTTTATAACTGGGATCATTTTGTTTGCTAGCTACTTGCATTGCTCTCATATGCTTTAAAAGATGTAATCCTTGAAGATCTTAAATGCATTTCCTGAATCCCACTCTTTTGGTAGTATCAACAATAGGACCAGTACTGGTATTGACTGTCGTGTAAATACTATATAGTTGTAAATACAATAGGAGCATTTCCTGAATCCCACTCTGAGGACCTATGGCTATTAGCAAACAATACTAGGCACAATTGTATTGATTCTGGTGTAAATACTATATAGTTGCTTGACTTGCTTCTAGTATTGTATTTGTAACACTTATGTTAACATCTTGACCAGATATTATAGTTGCTTGACTTTCTTCCAGTATTGCTTCTAGTTTATAACATTACATAATGCTTAAGAATTCTACTAACTGTCTGTGTGTAATGTGTGATTTCTTGTGGTTAGTTTAGTTTGTGTTTGTCAACTTCATGCGTTCATTTCTTTTATGTAATATGTGAATTCTACTAACTGTCTGTGTGCAATGTGTGTAATGCTTGAGTTATTTTACTAACTGTCTGTGTGTAATGCTTGAGTTAATTTACTAACTGTCTATGTGAATTCTACTAACTGTCTGTGTGTAATTCTTGAGTTATTTTTCAACTTCATGCGTTCATTTCTTTTATGATGAATTGATGTTGTTTGCTTATCGAATAACGGAATAGTCTACATGTGAATAGCAAGACATGGATATGAGCTTGGTCTGTTGTTTGAAGGGGGAAGTGCATTTAATAACAATGCTTCATTTCAGTATTATGGGTGTAATATATTTTTTAAGCATCCTTGTCATCTACATGCCGTTAAGTGCACTATTAAAATGTGCTGGTGGTAGGTGTAAAATAATCGGTTGCCTGTTTTTTATAATATTTATGCAGTCTGAAATGAACCGGCTGAGTGAACAAGTTCGTCTAGGCGAAGTGAACTATACTCCCGAAGAAATCACTACAAAAAAAAAGGGTTTAAGCGACTACTCGTTTTAAGTCGCTTAAAGCCCCTTTTAAGTCGCTATAACTGTTATAGCGACTAAAAGTGGCACTCGCTCCGATGGTTGCCCAAAGCCATGTATGTCAAAGCCTTGAGCGACCATGCAATCGCTCTAGTAATAAACCAACGTTTTAAAGCGAATACTTTTCTCATTGCTTAACATTTAGACCAACTAACATGGAGCAAGTAAAACAGTGATCGCTTAACATCTAGACCAACTAATATAGCAAGTAAAATATCAATCGCTTCAGATATACCAATCATTCTAAAGCAAGTAAACTACTTAGTTGATAGATACATGGATCACCTCGACCTAATTTTGCTTGGTAAAGGTTTTAAGCGATCAAATTGTTTTGCTCGCTAAAAGCGATTTCTGATTTTGATTGGTCTGAAGTTGGTTGCTCAAACTTTTGAGGTAGCAAAGTTTTTACTCAAGTTGATTGATTAAAGGTTTAAGCAACCAAATTATTTAAAATTCTGATTTTGATTGGTATGAAGTTGATTGCTTAAGCTTTTAAGCTATCGAAGTTTTTACTCAAGTTGATTGATTAAAGGTTTAAGCGACCAAATTATTTAAAATTCTGATTTTGATCGACCTAAAGTTAATTGCTTAAATTTTTAAACTACCAAATTTTTTGCTTGCTAAAAACAAATTTTGATTAGATAATCCCCAGTTATAATTATAATTAAAAATTAATATTCGATATTAGCACTAATTAAGATTATATAATTAAAAGTAAATAACAAAATTAAATTAAAATTAATGCTGAAAACAATTATGAACCAAATTAAAATCATAATTGATTTAACTTTATTATTAATGAATTCAATTTACAGCATCATTTGGTTAAAAATATTACACCAGTCAGTTTCGGCTAACAAACAAAAGCCAGTGCCTAAATTTCATTTACATTCAACAAAAGGACAAAATACTACACTAATATCCTAACGACTCTTATCCAACTTCAAGGCTCTAGAACTGAACCTGAACCTCCAATTAACAGCACTAATAAAAACAAATATCAAGGAAAACTTTGCGATATATGTCTGAGGATTATGGAAATCCTTCCTCAGAACCTTTCACCAAACCGTAAGAAAATGGCTCCTGTACCAGAATTGTGATCCACAGCGTATTCAGCTCGTACAAGACTTAGCTTCACACCAATACCGTATGATGAGCCATTACCTGCACGCATGTAAAATTATGTTGTGTTTCCCTTTAAGTCCTTTGAGCTACCCAAATCATTTCCATGCTCAACAAATGCATATATATGAGTATTTCTCACAGGTACCCACATCTCAGCCGCCACCTGAATGAATTGTATGAGTAAGGTTTGAGAAGCTGTTTTCATAAAAATATAATGTTATTATCAATCAAGCTATTAGTGACCATGAGAGAATATTAGTTTTTGCAGCATGACTTACCTAAAGAATGTTCCTGCAAGCTCCAAGTTCACCCATGTTTTGTAACCCCTAACAGAGTAAGGCCCGCCAAGTGTAAAGGCATCATAACTTGGGAGGTCTCCGAGACATCCACCATAGTGACCATGGAGGACTAGCACAGGTGGTGGTGGTTTATCAGCACCTTCTTCAACCGGCTTCAACTGGACGAATCTGGTGTATGTCAACTGATGTCGGTTAAAGAATAGGAATTTGCTTCCAACAAAGAGCCCTTGGTCTACCTGCAAGATTTTACAAGTACACAAATAAGGAAGGAATAATGGATTGAACTTCAGGGAAACACAACTTCGTTTTCCAAATAGTTGGCGTTTGTCATCAAAACAAAAACTATTGTGAAATACTTGGAAGCAATTACTTAACTAACATTTGAGCATCTCCATTTAGAGAGGTAGACTGGCGAAAGATTATATTCAAACTCTACATATTCAACAATAAGCTTGGTCACCTATCACATTCTGTTACTATTTATACAACAAATTCAGAAATTTAGAACTCTACATAACTCATTTCAATGATTTAGTTGTTGACATTTCACATAAACCTGAAAACCACAGAAATTGGAGCATACTCGAAAGGATCCAAAACAACAACGAGTGCGACATCTCAAATTCACCAGCTTCCGACAATATATCATCTGTTGTATCCTCAACCATCTCTCAATCTGCAACCAAAAGGGATTTATCATACAACTTTACCTGTCAAAATCCCCAAAACAAAAAATGTAACCTGTAAGTTGTAATTGGTATTATACCTGGTTCCCCCGTTCACATAGGTACCCAATTTCATTGTGCAGGCAAAGTATGCAGGCTCCAGAGGTTCAGAGTATTCTACCTGATCCATTTTGAGACATGTATGTGTACCATCAGCAGTACTTAATGTAACTTCACCGAAGTTAGCCATCATTTGCTAGATTTGTACTTAACATGCTAGATGATCTCGCGGTACTTCTATAAAACAAAAACAAAACCAAAATCAATAGCGTTTGATATGAAAATAAAATCTAGGGTTTGAGAGATATAAATAGTTATGTCCAAACCTTAGTTCCTCATTGTGAAACTGAAAATTAAATCAACAACACAGGGATTTGTTTTCCTGAAACCCTAACAATGGGGATATCTTTCCACGCAGTCAAAGAGGTTCAAAACAACATCTCCATTAGCAGCAGCTTCTGAAGTTGAGAGCGAATCCAAACAAAGTGAAATTGTAGAAATTACAGAAGGTGGTTTTTGCGAGAGAGAAACTTTTTGAAGAGAGGGTTAGGATTTTAGAGGTTAGGGTTTTATCTCTTTCTTCTACTTTATTTTCCTTAAAAGTAACCAGGTAGCTTGGTTGCAGAAAGAAAGAGAGATTCAGTGAGTGAGGCAGAGAGATTAGGAAGGAGCCGTTGGAAATGAGAAATGATGAAATAACTTAGGGTTTGGGTGTTTATATATAAGGGTACTAAACGTAAATAACAGGAACTTCGTGGTCAATAAGTAAAACAAATAGGGTTAGATTCATCTGACGGTTCAAGATTAAAAATTTATGCTGATCGGATGGTCCTAGGTTTTTCATCTTCTACTCATACGGATCGTCAATCTGACAGTTCAAAATTCACATCTTATGCTCATACGGATCACGAATCTGACGGACCAAATTTAACATCTTTTTTATATACGAGCCACAACCAGAACGCCCAATAAAACGTATGTCTCTCAATATATACAGGTCCAACGACCAAAAGAACATGAACGGTTTATTAACTTCATAAAAATAAGTTTATCCTCTTTAGCAAACAACACAGTATAATCATATATTCTACAAATTTTAATTTTTTATTTAATCGTTTGTGTTTTTATTTTAGTTAAGTTTACTTCTTGCCTCTTCAGCGTAGTTAAGCTAAGAGTGATTTATAACATAAGATACATTCGAGTGTAACTGCAGGCTTTTCTGCATTTACAATTAGTTATGTCGTTTGGCCAAGAGGGACTCTCTTGAATAACCATCATATGGGAGCGAACATAGACTTAGGTCAATCTCACATATAAGATATTAAGTAATATATACTTAGATCAATCTCACACATACTTTGGACAATCTCAAATGATATCCACAAATGATATAATTTAAAAAATATAATCAAAGTTTTAGATCCGACGAATATTAACGCAAACCCAAAAATAGATAGTTCGGCTAATCGGAGATGACACGAGGCATACAGTGGTTCACCCGATATAAATTACCCAAAATCATACAGTGACCCCCTCAAAGAAATAAAAATGATTTACCCAAAATCTAAACATGTTAATACACATATGATAAAACTAAATGAGATCGAAACAATTTAAGTGAAATTCAAGAATATTGAAAAATAAAGAGCAAAATTGAACGAGACTGACTAATTTAAAGTGAAATTGATTGAGAAGAGTGAACACAAATTAAGAAAAAATTTGTGCATTCAACTAAAATTGAGTTCAAACTCACTAATTAATCTTCGATCTATTTTGAATTTAGTCAATTTTGTTCTTATTAAAAAGGACATTATCATCAAACCTACATATGACATATCCAAAAAATATTTATGGAAATGAATTATGTAAGTATATCCAATTAGATTGAATGATTTTTAGAGTCGGATTGATTTGTACATACAAGAATAAACTCATGTGAATTTCCAAGGATGTCGAATTAGGTCGAATTTATGGATGACATTAGATTACTCCATTTATCCCAAATTCAATCGATTTCTCCAGTTTATCGGGAAAATGAGAAATATAAGTAGGGTTAGGGTTCCGGTGAAGATTTCGACTTAGGGTAAGAGGTTATTATCTAAAGATAATATGACAAAAATCGGGTAAGAGGTTTATCTAGTTATCCATCATTTTAAAAGATTATATATCAATCCTAGTTAATTTTATCGGTTACCTATCAATCTTATCAAATACCGCTCGACCTCACTATATTTATCGTAAATTTCATGTGTTTATATGGTTACATATCAATTCATCAATCTTATCTAAATCGGTTGACCTCGATCAATTTCTCTCAGATTCAATTTATTTTTGATTTATATCTAAAAATTCAATTTAATTAAATCCAAATTTATTTAATTTCATCAAAATTACTAGATCATACTCGATATCATTAGATTGTAGTTAGTACGAATAATTATTGACGGTTTGCACAACAAATTCAATCTCAATCAAACTTATTCATTTTTTTATCTATCTAACAAATCTAACGATACGAAACTATGATTTCATCAATCTCACTAAAATTCACTCAATTTTTTATCGAACCGACTTGAATACACTCAATTTTGATCGATCTTACTCAAATTATATCAATTTTTCATCAATTTCACTCGATTTCACTTAGATTTATTGAATTTTATTCAATCTCAATCAATCTTATTCATTTTGTTATCTATCTAACAAATCTAACGATACGAAACTATGATTTCATCAATCTCATTAAAATTTACTCAATTTTTTATCGAAACGACTTGAATACACTTAATTTTGATCGATCTTACTCAAATTATATCAATTTTTTATCAGTTTCACTCGATTTCACTTAGATTTATTGAATTTTATTCAATCTCAATCTATATTATTCATTTTTTTATCGATCTAACAAAATCAAATTATGATTTCATCAATCTCACTAAAACTCACTCAATTTTTTATCGAATCGACTTGAATACACTCAATTTAGAGCTAAAAGTATAGGTTTTGTTTACTTATTTTACCTTACCTATTTAGTGGTACATTACCTTGCCCAACCTTGAATGTAATGGTTGTAATTTTGTTGAACTTCACACTGTTTTTGTAGGTTAATCCAAGTAATTTGGTTGGAACCAGCTGGTTTCATATATGATCGACATAATCTCAGCAAGGTTTGTGCTTCTCTTTTATTTGTACTATTGCTGATGTTTATTAGAACATTATGTTACGGTATAATGTTAACAGACTCATTTTATTTTCTTAATTTAGATTAGCAAGTTTACACATGGAATGAAGAATGGATGGGGACTGGCAACAGATGGAAAAGTCCTATTTGGGACTGATGGATCTTCATCTCTTTATCATCTCGATCCAAAAACATTCAAAGGTGTCTCAAGCAATTTTTTTTTAGCAATAATACTCCAATAAGCAATTAAGACTTACTATTGGTGTTAGTGATGATGTTTGTATGTTGGAATCTTGGATTGCCCTCTTGAAGTAAAACTAAAAAGCTTGTGCTTCATATGTCTAATATTTTGTCAAATTCGGTATTAACAATCCGCAAATTAGCATGACTATGTTTGAATGTTTGTGTTATAAGGTTTTGAGTCATAAGAGAGGATCACATAATGCTTCATTTTGTTTTTCAAGGGTTTAAGTTGGCAGTATGGTCTTATGCTTCATGTACATTTTTTGTATAATCATGTTTGTGTACTGCTGGTGTTAAATGATGTTGTTTGTATGCTGGATTGCACTATTTTGTCGAATTTCGTATTAGTAATCCGCAAATTAGCATAATTAGTCTATACCTGTATCAGGATGAATAGTTCTGAACTCAATAGTTTTTATATTCATTGTAAAGGTCATGTTGCCATCTGAACATCCCTGTATATCAACTGTAATATTAGCTTCAGTAGGGAACTTGCTTATTTTGTAAGATTGTTTATTTCTGTATGTTATGTGGTCTGAAGTGAAGCTGGAGCTGGAGCTAGTTATTATTTCTGTATTACCTGCACTGTCTGAAGTAGATTCAAGGGAGCTTGAGCCAGTCATTTGGAGCTACCCGCACTGCCTTTTTACTTTAACTCTAATTGTACTACTGTATGTTATTTAGCTACTTTAACTTTAAATTTGCACTTTGTAATCCTGAAGATGGAGCAATAATGAATCTAATGATCAATGGTTTAGATTTGCACTTTGTTGATGTTGTAGGATCTTCTAGGCCTGCTTGTTTTTTAAGCATAAGTAGTTAACACTAAGTACTTTTGTATTTTTTTGTATTGTCAGTTTTGGTTTGGCTAGAAACCGAACCGAAACCGGCCATGAACAGCTCTAGTCACGTTTTATATGCTCAATCAATTTTATTTTTGATTCACCTTCAAGTTGCTTGTTTGGTTTTATTTGGTATGATAAGTGATGACTGAGATAAGTCGGACTGAGTACAGAAGATAGGATCAAAACTTTGTACTTTTTTTATAACGAATATCTACTTGTTAAGGAAAATTTGTAGATAAATTGCTATTAAAAGATAAAATAGAACTGATAAACACACCAAAATAAAAAAAAAATATAACCAAATTATAGTTAATTTAAACGACTCATGTTAATTTTTTTTTCAATTTGTGCATCCAAACATTTGCTATTAAAAGTAATTCTTACAAACTTCATATCATGCATACCATACGCTTATTGTCGGTATGGCTTTCACTCCACTGTCCTACCACCACATGTAACAAGACTCACAACTACTTCCAACTACGCTTATTTTCGGTGTGGCAAAGAAGGGAAAGAATTTTCTTTTATTAAATGATGTTTCTCCAGAATTTTCAAATAGGATCCTTAATCCCGCTAATTATGGAGGTTAATGAAACCTTTTTTAGTATCAAATAGCTGTTAGAAAGGACCCTAAATTGTACACTTAAGTCTAATGGTAAACAATTTTATTGAATATTCCTCAATCTCACCAATGATCCTTAAATTGTTTGTCTGGCCAATAGAAAGCCAAAAATATCTGATCCAATGGATATAAATATAGATTTGGGAAATCATTATTCTTTGGATTTTTTCCTCAGGTTATTAATTTTATTTTCTTCCATAAATACATATTCCTCGATATTAAAATATACGAATATTTTACTACTTAAAATATATATAATATTTAGACAAAAGTAATTAAAAAATAATCAAAAAAGGGTGTTATAACTAAGTATAATCGTACTAAAATGGACATATACGATTTTTTTTCCAATGAGTCACACGGATCACAATCCGTATGACTAGATAGAACTAGATATAAAGCGTTGATGGATTTTGATCACACGGTCTATCTTTCTCCCTCAAGTAATTCATTTTTTAACATGTGGTGGTGGCTTAAACTAAGTTGTTGAGAGAGGTTTGAGCAACCAATTCATTTTCTGTTGCTACGAGTCTGTGCCTCAAAGTGAATAGCTACATGATCACTTTTTTAGATGCTATAAGTTACTTGAAAAACGGATCTAGCAATTAAACATATTTGGTCGTGGCTCAAACTTAGTTGCTGAGAGAGGTTTGAGCAACCAATTTGTTTTGTTGTTGCTACGAGTCGGTGCCTCAAAGTGAATAGCTACATGATCAACTTTTAACTGCTATAAGTTACTTGAAAAACAGATCTAGCAATTAAACATATTTGGTTGTGGCTC
>JAJJMC010029954.1:326011-384592 GCA_023531435.1 Papaver californicum
TTTATTTTGTTGTTGCTACGAGTCGGTGCCTCAAAGTGAATAGCTACATGTTCATTATTTTAGTTGTTATAAATTACTTGAACAAAGGATCTAGCGATTAAGTGTATTTTTTTCGTTGCTAAATAATAGTGGACACATGTTTATTGCCACCAAAATTTTGGCAGTTGCAATTTTAGACGCTTAAACTCTTTAAGCGACTAAATTTTCGAGCTCTTGCTAAGATTTTAGACGCTTAAACCCGTTTTTCTTGTAGTGAATATATTCAAAGGTTGTTGATCCCCGTCGCTATGGGGCCAAGCATCTTCGTAAGTCAAAAGTCGCTTCCGGCAGCTTCACCTTATACGAAAGAAATAAAGCCCAACTCACTGCTCTCAAAGAACAACTGGACTTGGAAAAGAAGAAAAGGATTAAGTTGGAACGGAGAGAGCGTGATCTAAGAGAGTATATGAACGAGGCTTCGAAGAAGATGGGAATTCAACCTATGCCAGATTATTTGGAAGATGATTCACTAGATGAGCATGAAGATGAGGCAGATGGAGGTGCTGATGATGATCATGATGTGCAGGCAGATGGAGGTGCTGACGAAAATCAAGAGAATGATTTGTATGCGGAGGATGCTGATGACAATCAAGAGAAGGAGGATGACTCTGACTAACGTAGCTTGAAGTCCCTTTTATTTTGGTGAACAATGGATGTACGCAGTTTTTTTTTGAAGCAAAAACCAGGTATAACGCTGACTTTTTTAACTTGCACAATGTGATTTACAATGTATGTGTAGTCAACAAACAGGTATACAGCTGACTATTTTTTGGTGTACATGTGGTGTACAATGTATGTGCAGTCAACAAGACTTATACTACTGACTTTTTTTGGTGTACAATGTATGTGCAGTATATGTTTTTTGTTCTTTTGGAAAGTGAAACTAGACATTATGATGATACAATAACCATCAACTTTACATGTATTTTGGTTCTTGTTGGGCATGTGTATGAAACAATATTGGGTTATGCTTTTTGGTGGGATACTCAAATGAAATATATATATATTTGTAATTATCTAATCTTCTTAATTAGATGTCTTCATTTTAATTATATATATCTTAGTTATAACTTTTTTTAATTATAATTAGATTTTCGGATTATTTAAATCAAATGAGCAAAAAAATTGAGTAGCTTAAATACTCCAGCAACCAACTTTAAGCCAATTAAAATCTGAATTATAAAATAATTTGGAAGTTTAAAAATTTAGACAATCAACTTGAGTAAAAACTTTGATACCTTAAAAGTTTAAGCAACCAACTTCAGGACAATCAAAACCACAAATCGCTTGTAACAAGCAAAATCATTTGATCGCTTAAAATTTTAACCAAGTAACATCAGGTTAAGTTGTTCCATGTATCTTCCAACTAGGTAGTTTAATAGCTCCTAAGTCACAAGTTGCTTCTAGAGAGTAGAAAATTTTGTACCTCAAAAGCTTGAGCAACCAACTTCAGGCCAATCAAAATCAGAAATTACTTTAATCGAGCAAAACTATTTGATCGCTTAAAACTTTAACCAAGCAATTTTAGAAAGAATTGCTCCATGTATCTATCAACTAAGTAGTTTACTTGCTTTAGAATGATTGGTATATCTGAAGTGATTGATATTTTACTTGCTATATTGGTTGGTCTAGATGTTAAGCGATCACAATTTTACTTGCTCCATGTTAGTTGGTCTAAATGTTAAGCAATGAGAAAAGTACTCGCTTTAGGTTAGTTGGTTTATTACTAGAGCGATTGCATGGTCGCTCAAGGCGTTGACATACATGGCTTTGGGCAACCATCGGAGCGAGTGCCACTTTTAGTCGCTATAAGGGTTATAGCGACTTAAGGGGCTTTAAGCGACTTAAAACGAGTAGTCGCTTAAACCCATTTTTTTTGTAGTGATTCCCTTCGTCATCAAGCTGCCCAATAGAAATCAGGTTCCTCTTTAACCGTGGAACATGTCTAACGTTGTGGATTCTCCAGACTGATCCATTTTCCTGCTTAAGCTTGATCTCTACAATGCCTATTATCTGAAGTGGTCTATTATCAGCTAAATAGACAGTCCCGTAGTTACCTGCAGTATAGTTCACAAAAATTCTTGGATTGAAGTTGTATGCCAAGAAGCTCCTGAGTCGAGAACCCAAGAGTCCATGAGACTTTCAACAGAAAGCAATAAGGCATCTTGCACGATTTCTGTAACAACATTCGCACTTTCATTCACGTTCTTCTTAGGTTCTTTGCACCACTTCTGTATGTGGCCCATATGGCCGCATTCCCAGCATCCAGTCGGACCCCGTGGACCTCTCGATTGGCCCCTGCTTCGCCCTCTTCTTGATTTAGATCTTCCTCTGTTCTGATTTTTCTGAGATGATCTTCCTCTTGACTCGACGTTAAAGGCAGCATCATTATTTGAATACTCACCATAATCCTTCCTTCGAACTTCTTCACCCATAATCAGATCGCGTATGTCATTATACTTTAGCTTCTCTTTGCCGGCGGAATTACTTACGACAGTTCTCACAACTTCCCAACTGTTGGGTAGAGAAGCCAAAAGGATTAGGGCACGAATTTCATCATCAAATTCGATCTCGACAAATGATAGAGCATTCACGATTTCACTGAACTCATTCATACATACTCGTCAAGGCCGCCATCAGACCAGCAGTGGTCTTTTCTTTCACAACACTGTGTGCAACTGACTTGGCTAGGGTTAATCGAACAACCCCTAGAACCTGTCGATCCAGGAGTTTCCAATCTGCCTCGGACATCCCATCTGGCTTCGTTGAATCCAATAGAGGTTGCTGCAAATTTCTCCCGTAGAGATAATCTTCAATCTGCATTCTTCAGTACGCGAAATCTGACCCATCAAACTTTTTGATTACGTTTGCAGATCCGATCCCTATCGCAGATGATGTCGACGCCCCTTTCTCTGTCGATCTGTCGTCTTCTCCTCCTTCCATCGATTCTTCCCAAAATTCTTCGCGAACCTTGCTCTGATACCAGTTGTTAGGATCGATGCTATAAAGAAAACAAAACAAAAATCAAAGACATACAAGATTTACTTAGTTCACCCAAATTAGGCCACGTCCAAGGAGCGGCTACGGTTTCACTATGATCATAAAATAGTGTTTCAGAGGAATACAACAATGATACGATAATACTAAGATATAAACCCTAGATAGGGCAACTCTTTATGTATAGAGACTACTGAAAATTTAGGCTTCACTCAATCAGATCACACCAAATAAACTTGACAACATTATGCGGCATATATAACGTTCTAGTTTAGGAACTATTACCACTTTCCTCCTTGATCTTCCCATCCATCAGTCAGGTTACCCGATGGAACCAAGAAACCCCGACTAAAACCTTTCCCTTCAAATAGAGTCGTCGTGGCCAAGTGATCTCTCCTTTTGCTATTCCTGGTCGGTTTTGTATACGTAGGCTTTTTACAAAACTTGTACTCTCTCAATTGGGTAACATCATATCACATAAAGAGTTATTAGAAACACACAAATCCTTCCTGTAGAATCTCAAGAGATCATCTTAATTAATTACTAGTATTTGTTTTCAGACTTATCTGATCAATGGATATTAATATCCATGCGTTGCTTGGTTTCCAATCTTTTGGTGCAAGTGTCGTGAATTATTGGAAAAAAAAATATAAAGCAAAGGAAGAGGGTCCTATCCCTGATTTTCCTTTTGATATCATCACCAACATACTTATCAGACTTCCAGCAAAGTGCATCTTCAAGCTGTGGCAAACAAATTCAACTGACGCGTTATATGACTTAACCACGAATCCCTCTTTTATGTTAGGATCGATGCTATAAAAAAAACAAAACGGAAAAACAAAGACACACAAAATTTATTTGGTTCATTTAAATTAGGCTACGTCCAAAAAACGACTGCGTTTTTACTGTGATCACAAAATAGTGTTCCAGAGGAATGCAACGATGATACGAAAATACTAAGATACAAACTCTAGATAAGGCAACTCTCTCTATATATATAGAGACTACTTTCATAAACAAACTTCTCAAAAAGTTTATTTCCCAACGTACCGTCAGTCAGATCGGATCAAGTACGAAACCAGATCGTATACTACCAGACTCCACACAAACATAACAGAAAAGACAAGTGAATATTAAATCCATCTTGTGAAGCAGCTGCGATAAATTCTCCGTCATTTGGGTTAATGTGTGGTCTCGCATTGTCTTGTTGAATAAATATAGTCTCTGTCTTGCTACTGGACGGCCATGTCCTTCGGATTGCTGGCAAAACCTTGTTAGTCAAACATGACCGGAAAACATCTTTGGTAACAGATAAAATTGCTTTTGTCTCTAATGTTCCAGCAGTCCGATTTTTACTGTTGCATTTTGCAGGCTCTTTGAAGGTGAAAGGGAAAATCCCAATCTTTCCAGAAAAATCTTCATTGTTAGGTGACGCAAACCTTGGACGAGCGTCAACAGCTAAGAACATCACTTTTGTGATGAAACGCTTACTTTTACTAGTACGCAAAGGCTCTTCTTCTTCTGGGAGAAGATAATATTTCTGCAACTCCTTGGTTAGATAAAACCACTTTTCATCAATATGCACATAATTGTACATACTTTTGAACATCGGTTTACTGGGAAAACAATAATCTTCGAGCATTGAAAGAGAAAAAAGAAGCCTTGCCTTTTTATTATCGTCAGTTAATGCTGGCTTCAATGCATTTGAATGTGGTCTGACAGCACCTTCTTTGATTCTTCTATAAACTGTCAACGTAGCCATATTAGCTGTTTTTGCTAGTGATCGCTCCGTTGTCGTAAAGGTATTGAAGAGATCATGTTTGGATCTATTTCAACCCGTTTACGACCACCTCGGCTAGTTAGCCTATGAGATACATCAACATATTTGCCATCAATAACCCCATATTTTGCTTGATGCCAGATGCGACGAATAGTTCTCGTGCTTACACCAAAAATAGCAGCAATGTCAACCATTGAACCTATTTTGATTTTTCCATCCTCACTTTGTTTGAGAAGAACCTCATAAATGACTTGACGTTGAGCACTGCTAATATTTCTTTTTTTGGCGACTCCATTTTCCTGGCCCTGTCATAACAAGCAAAATAGATTGATGTTAAACAAAGATGAATTAAGCAAATATTGGTTGGAAAGCCAACAGTAGAAATTAATGGCATAGCAGTGCATTCTTAGGGCATCTACAGAAAGACGCGGAAAGCTTTAACAAGATTTCATACAATAGTAAAAGTTCTTAAAATCATTACTCCATTACTCTTAACAGTGGAAACCATAGCAGCTTAAATGAGCACAAAACAGTAACCAGCAGTCACACAAAATCATGCATACTATTGATTCCAAAATCAGTAAACAAGATTTTGTGCATAACTGATTTAATCACGCATACTATTGATGTCAAAATCAGTAAACATTATTGAGAAAAATACAAGACGAAATCAAACCTAAAACATTAAAATATAGTACCTGAAATTAGATGATTCTGAGATTAAAGGTATCAAGATAATTGGGAGAAAGAGAGAGAGGTTTGCAGGTTTGGAAGGGTTTGAATGATTGTGGTGGTTTACAATAGAGAGGATCAAAGGAATTTAAGTTGAAATCTTAAGTTTCCATGGTGAGTATATACTCAGTAGAGGAAATAAACACAATTTCAATTTTGAATTGAGCTTCAATCCAGAGTTCCCTCTCAGAGAAATCTAGTTTTGAATTTGGTTTGGTAATCCTAAAATTTCACGCGGGAGGGAAATCTATTTTGCCTCCTACTGTTTCATGCGAATGAAAAATCATGCGAATGAAAAATCTTTAATTTCCAAATTTTAGATGGGAAAATCGAAAATATATACCGAATTCACTAATCTATTTGGGAATCTATTCCATAACGGTAAAAATTAATAAATTTGTCCTAATACGAGAAATAAATCGCTAAATAGCTAATATCTCACATGTGTAGGTTTAGCGTGAGTCAAAATTATTCTTTTACCTTTATTATTTAAATAGATACCCAATTTACCGGTTTAGGGATGAGACATGGGAACTACATTCAACGGGAATTTAATAAGATATATCAAACGAAGTGGACGACAATTACCAACTTGTACTACTTTGAAGCAAAAGCTCAGGAAAGGTTTTTGGTCTCCGGAAGAAGATCGAAAATTGTTTAATCATATTACCACATTTGGTGTTGGTCGCTGAAGTTCTGTTCCTAAACAAACTGGTATATATAACACACATAAAATTAATAATCGAATTCATGTTAGATGCATTGTTTGTTAACATTGATTAATCGCAGGGTTAATGACGCCAAGATTTGAAGGACATAGTTGAATCAGTGTGTTTTCTTATAGGGTTGTAAAGATGTGGAAAGAGGTGTAGACGGAGATGGTTAAACTACTTAAGACCAAATCTTAAGAGAGGATTGTTTTCGAAACAAGAAGAAGATCACATAATTTATCTTCATGAAGTATTGGGAAACGGGTATATTCATAATAGTCAATCTCAAGGTTATAGATCGACGTATGTATATCTTTGTTTTGGTTTTTTTATGTTCATGCTGGGTTATTTGTGTAGGTGGGCTCAAATTGCAGCACAACTACCAGGAAGAACAGATAATCAGATCAAAAACTTTTGGAATTCGAGTCTGAAGAAAAAACTCAAACAACAAGGAATTGATCTGAATACTCATAAAGCTTCATTGAATAATAAGATTGGCCATGAAAGAATAGATAACAAAATTTATATTGCTAGAGAGACAGAAAACAACATCTTTCAAGCATCTCATCCTTAACAGTCATTTGTTAACGATAATTCAAACTCTTTATTCCGAAACAACGAACAAATTGGTGAATTTTCTTCCAAAGACAACTTCTTAACGAAATTCATGTTCGATCCTTTCCCATTGTCTGAAATTCCAATCTTCTGCATGTGAGTTAATTGAGGGTAAAAATGTCACTGATCCGCACGTGTAATCCTACACATGTGGGATATATTAGCTATTTAACGGTTTGTTTCTTTTACTGGGACAAATTTTTTAATTTTTACCGATATCGGATAGATCCCCAAACAAATTAGTGAATCCGGGACATATTTCTAGTTTTTCCATTTTAAAATATTTTATATTTAATCTCTTTAATTTCCTATTTTATAATCTTTTAGTATTAATTATTTTATAAAAATAAATACGGTCAACAAATAAAGATATTCTAGGAAATTTTATGATCTCCTTAATATCTTAATTTAAAACGGAAGGAATAAATATTAATTATATAACCGCGTTATATCACCGTTAGCACGTGATTTTTAAAAATCATGTGAACATATCCAATACCATCTAACGGTTATAAAAAGGTTAATCCAACTGCTATAATTAATTTATTTAACATCGTGCTTTCTCTCCACCACCATTATCTTCTTCCTCCTTCTCTCTTGCACCCGCAACTATGCCAATAAAGTTTTCCCTTCATATTATTTTTTATTATTGAATAAGATGAACATAAATAGTGGGCTCCACTACATTCTGCGGTATCAATCCCATTCAAGATTCTCTTAAGCTTCCAATGGTTATCGTTTATTATCGTATCTAGACCCACCCACTTTTCATGTTTTAAGCTCCCTGGAATAACCATGGCATATATATAATATGTTGTTTTTAAGCCAGAAGCAAGGATATTGAAGTGATCATCACCCAAGGGATCATAAAATTTGAAGTGGTCTAAGTATTGTTTAGGAAGATCCATGTATTTTTAAAATCGTCAACAAGACCACAACGCTGGATGAAATTGGATGATTAATAATTGGTTACAACATGATCTTTGAATGTCTAGAACTCGAACAACATCAATCATGTTATGAATGGACTGGTGTGAGCAGCTGTTTATGCCGAGAGAGAATTGGTTGAGGAGAAGAAAGTTCAGTAGGAACTTTTAGCAAGCAGGTTATGGGCGATAATTGCTGATGGAGATTTTGTTTTGGCCTTGTCTAATTGGCTCCTTTTATAGCTTAGTCTTCCTGCAATTTTGAATTCAAATACACCACATCCATCATACTCCTAAACCAGCTCTAAAACACTTCTGAATCTCATTCATTCATTCATTAAAGCTAACGGTAAATACCATGAGTATTCATTGTTTTCTCAGTAGAAATCTCACCCAAATCTACACAAATCTTGTTTAGAATTCGAGTTTGTATCAAACCCAACTTTCCTATGTTGGAGAAAAGTTGTTTCAGTGCTTATGATTTGTGGACTGCGTGAAACTGGTGAAGTCAACATGGTTGAATTGGGAAAGAAGATTCAAGTTGAAGAAATGTTATGCACCAAAGACAGGAATGTTTCGTATGCAAGAGATATGACAAATAAGGCTCATATGACTGAACACAAATCTGGAAAAGGTGACAACAAACGTAACTCTAAACATGGTCCTCACAACAAAGGTACGTTTCGTAAACTTGAATTTGGCATTACTAAGATCAAGGGTGCTTGCTATGTCTGTGGATATCATGGTCATATAACAATTCACTGTAGATAACGTAAGAACTTTAATAAGACGAATAATGCTAAATTGGTTGCTGAGACTAAGAACGAGTTTTCTGGTATGGTGTCTGAAGTTAATTTGGTGACAAATGTGAGGGGCTGGTGGGTAGACTCTGGAGCTACCAAGCATGTATGTGGAAACCGAGACTTGTTCACCTCCTATCATAAGGTAATAGAAGGCGAGAAACTCTATCATGGAGTCCAGGGATGTATAGTTCTTTGAGAATGTTTTTCCTTTGAAACTTGGTTCTCGAAAGAGATGTTTAGATGAACCTCTAGATCTGACTTCAATCAGTCAGTCATTACCTTTAGAGGTAGATGCACCAGAATTTGAACCTAGAAGAGGTAAAAGGGTTAGAACTGAGAAAACCTATCCTGGTTGCATTACATACCTAGCCGAGTCTGAGCCACAGACTTATAGAGAAGCCATGACTTCTTCTGAAGCTCCATGGTGGAAAGAAGCCTCCATTAGTGAAATGGATTCCATCCAACAAAACGGTACTTGGGAGATTGTAGATTTACCTCCAGGATGTAAGGCCATAGGTTGTAAATGGATCTTCAAGAGAAAACGTAATATAGATGAAACTGTCGATAAATACAAGGCTAGGTTGGTAGTTAAAGGCTACAAACAGAAAGAAAGTATATATTTATTTGATACTTATTCACCTGTGACTAGAACTACTTCCATTAGGATGTTAATTGCTATAGCCTTTATCCATAACCTAGAGATGCATCAAATGGATGTAAAGACAGCGTTTTTAAATGGTGAATTAGATGAGGAATTTACATGGAACAACCCGAGGGTTTTGTAGTGAAAGGTTGTGAAAAGAAAGTGTGTAAACTGATTAAATCTTTGTATGGTTTGAAACAAGCACCTAAACAATGACATGAAAAATTTGATCATGTGATGATTTCTAATGGTTTTAGGATTAATGAATCTCACAAGTGTGTTTACACTAAACTTGTTAAAGATGCCTGTGTAATTGTATGCTTGTATGTTGATGATATGCTTATACTAGGTACAAACATGGATGTTATTAATTTCACTAAGAAATTGCTGAATGAGAACTTTGACATGAAAGACTTAGGCCCTGCTGATGTAATCTTAGGGATGAAGATTAAAAGGAATTTTAATGGCTATAGTTTGAGTCAATCTCTCGAGTATACCCGCGAACTAATGCGTTAAGGACAACTTGTTGAACCTGTGATTCTGCCCTCGTAGTTGTCCATGGTAGAGTTGTTTTCAATTCAGTTCTTTATATATAATTCTGATACATCTAACGCTGCTATTCATTGTTGCAAGATTCCAACAATCTTAACACATTATCTTTTATCTCGTAACAATGGGATAGAACGATGTTGAAAAACCACAGAAGTTCAATGGAAAGGATTTCAAGAGATGGCAATCCAAGATGCTGTTTTTCGTGAGTTTTCATGATTTAGACGCAGTAGTGGTTCCTTTTGATGATTTGATGAATACTGAAGATATTACTGAAGATGATAAAACATTTTACAAGAGGCAGAATTATCTGGCTAAAAATCATATTATGCACTGTTTGGAAGATGCGATGTATGATTTTTATAATGCTAAAGAAAATTTCAGTGCTTATGATTTGTGGACTGCGTGAAACTGGTGAAGTCAACATGGTTGAATTGGGAAAGAAGATTCAACTTGAAGAAATGTTATGCACCAAAGACAAGAATGTTTCGTCTGCAAGAGATATGACAAATAAGGCTCATATGACTGAACACAAATCTGGAAAAGGTGATAACAACAAACGCAACCCTAAGCATGGTCCTCACAACAAAGGTACATTTTGTAAACCTGAATCTGGCATTACTAAAATCAAGGGTGCTTGATATGTCTGTGGAAATCGTGGTCGTATGGCAATTCACTGTAGATAACGTAAGGACCTTTATAAGAAAAATAATGCTAACTTGGTTGCTGAGAATAAGAACGAGTTTTATGCTATGGTGTCTAATGTTAATTTGCTAACAAATATGAAGGACCGGTGGGTAGACTCTGGAGCTACAAAGCATGTATGTGGAAGCCAAAATTTGTTCACCTCCTATCATAAGGTAGGGGAAGGCGAGAAACTCTGTTATGGAGTCCAGGGATACAGAGTTCTTTGAGAATGTTTTTCCTTTGAAACTTGGTTCTCGAAAGAGATGTTTAAATGAACCTCTAGATATGCCTTCAACCAGTCAGTCATTACCTTTAGAGGTAGATGCACCAGAATTTGAACCCAGAAGAGGTAAAAGGGTTAAAAATGAGAAAACCTATCCTGGTTGCATTACAAACCTAGCCGAGTCTGAGCCACAGACTTATAGAGAATCCATGACTTCTTCTGAAGCTCCATGTTGGAAAGAAGCCTCCATTAGTGAAATGGATTCCATCCAACAAAACAGTACTTGGGAGATTGTATATTTACCTCCAGGGTGTAAGGCCATAGGTTGTTGATAGGTGCATAAATCATACATTTTAAGTAGTTTTTCCTGACCCTTATTTGCTATATTTGAGTGAATTACTATGTTTTATCATTACTTTCGAAGTTTAGTCATCTTTTCAGGTTACAGTTCAGAAACCCGCAGAATGGAGCTGTATGAGAAGAATTGCCGAATAGCCAGTAAAACTTTGCTGAATTTAGGCCTTTCACCCTCTTCACTGTAGGAAATTGAATTACGGAGCCAACGGCTAAAGAACGAGGTCATTCTGATCTCGTATGAGGAAGTTATGGGCAAAGCCACATGGTGGCAAACTAGCTTGTGCTGTTAGCGCCCAGGCGCTAAGTTGGCTGAACCGTATGTGCTAATGTGCTAAGTGACGAGTTGGAGGTGCTAGAGTGGTTTGATGGGCTAGTGGCTAGCCTTGGTGGAGTAGTATCTAGCTTGGGGAAGTCATATGGGATTAGGAAAGAGTTTGGAGTTGATATATCTTGTTGGAGTGGAATAAGGAAACTTAGCATATTTCCTAGTTCTACTAGGATTGTGAAAGTGGCTAACTCAAGTTCTATAGAAAGAAATCAGGCCTTTCTCGTGGCAAGCCTTTTGGAGAGGTAGCTATAGCATATATAAGAGATCCAAGGGATATTTGGGGGTCAGGTTCATGTATACAAGTTGGCTACACAATTGGGCTACACAAGAGGCAGCCGAACAAGCTGTTTCACGGCTGGTAGGAAGCTCTTTTTAGAGAGTTTGCTGCTGGATAGGATTAGGACGTTATCATATAAAAGTATACAGGGTTTTGAGACAGCAAAAGGGGGGAGAATATACACGGTGGAAAGAAGGCAACAGCAAGGAGAGGAGAACAGCAGCGTTGGGAGGCTGCTGGCTACCATTGCAGCCACACTTCGAAGCTACAATCAATTCTTCGCTATCTTTCCTGGTTTGAGTATTTATTTCTTAATTATTTTCCATGGGTTTTAAGAAACCCATGATGAGCTAAACCTTTCATATTGGTTAGGGATGTAATCTGATGTTTGAAGACATGTTTATTAATTGAATGGCGCATATCTCATAATTTCATGTTGTTCTTAATATCGTTCATGTTCTACTAAGTATAATGATATATGATTGATTGCTGATTTGTTTGAGTCTAGAATCAAGTAAAAAGGCATTGATATCTATAACTAGACTGGGGTTCTGAGAGTCGATTCTGTCGAGGGACTCCGGTTACAAGTAGTATAACATATTTGCTAACAATACTTAAAATTGCCATGCATGTATGTGTAGAAGCTTGACCTAAATTAAATCCGAGTGGCGAATTGCGCCGGGTTATTTAGATTAACCTCAACTCACAAAGACCATAGCTATCATTGGGTTAAACTCGAGTGGAGGTACTCACTCAGGTTATCCGGTGCTAAGAATTCAAAGGGTGGAGGTACTCATTCTTTGATGATATTAGGAGTTTTGCCGAAGTAGACGAGATAACTGGCTACTTTAGGGTTCTTGGTATTACTAATGCATGAATGTTGATTATGCTTTGGTTGATAACATGTTGGAAAACGGACGATGAATTCTCTAACCAATGCTTCTCTCCCCGATACACGTTTCTATTAATTTGCTTTAGTTTGCTTTAGTTTAATTTAGCATTCACAACATAAAACCCCCATGTTTACTTGCGTAACTAAGAATAATAACAATTTAATTGCCTCTCTGTGGGAACGAACTTGTTCTTATTTACTATACTTAAATCTATTTTGGAAGAGTAAGAACTCGATTATTTTGGTTGATTACGACACGACCAGTTGTAAATGGATCTTCAAGAGAAAACGTAATATAAATGAAAACTGTCGATAAATACAAGGCTAGGTTGGTAGTTAAAGGCTCCAAACAGAAAAAAAGTATAAATTTCTTTGATACTTATTCACCTGTGACTACAATTACTTCCATTAGGATGTTAATTGCTATAGCCTCTGTCCATAACCTAGAGATACATCAAATGGATGTAAAGACATCGTTTTTAAATGGTGAATTAGATGAGGAAATTTACATGGAACAACCCGAGGGTTTTGTAGTAAAAGGTTGTGAAAAGAAAGTGTAAACTGATTAAATCTTTGCATGGTTTGAAACAAGCACCTAAGCAATGGCATGCAAAATTTGATCATGTGATGATTTCTAGTGGTTTTAGGATTAATGAATCTGACAAGTGTGTTTACACTAAACTTGTTAAAGATGCCTGTGTAATTGTATGTTTGTATGTTGATGATATGCTTATACTAGGTACAAAAATGGATGTTATTAATTCCACTAAGAAATTGCTGAATGAGAACTTTGACATGGAAGACTTAGGCCCTGCTGATGTAATCTTAGGGATGAAGATTAAAAGGAATTTTAATGGCTATAGTTTGAGTCAATCTCATTATGTTAAAACTATACTTCAGAAATATAATCAGTTTAACTGTAAACCTGCTTGTACTCCGTATGATTCCTCTTATAATCTCAAGAAGAATAAGGGTGAGGGAGTAACCAACTTGAATACTCAAGAGTCATAGGAAGTCTGATGTATTTGATAAACTGTACGAGACCAGACATTGCTTATGCAGTGAGTAGGTTAAGCAGGTATACTTGTAATCCAGGGCAGATGCATTGGGTGCACTTATTAGAGTGCTGAGGTACTTAAAGTACACAATGTCCTTCTGTTTGAGTTATGAATGATACCCTGCCGTCCTTGAAGGATTTTACGATGAAAACTGGATAGCAGACTCAGAGGAGTCTAAGTCTACGAGTGAGTATGTATTCACTCTAGAAGGAGCATCTGTTTCTAGGAAATATTCCAAACAGACATGTATAGCTCATTCCATGGAATCAGAGTTTATTGCGTTAGATAAAGCAGGAGAGGAGGCCGAATGGCTAAGATGCTTTTTAGAAGACGTTCCTCTTTGGCATAGGCCTGTGCCAGCTATATCTATACAATGTGACAGTACGTCTGCGATAGCTATATGTAAGAACAGTGTTTATAACGGGAAGTCTATACATATTCGTAGAAGACATAATTCTTTGAAACAACTTATCTCTACTGGCGTTATTACCGTTGACCATGTGATGTCTAAGTAGAATATCGCAGATCCTTTGACGAAAGGATTGTCTAAAGAGATAGTTAGTGCTGCATCGAGGGGGATGGGACTTAAGCTCATAAAATAAAATTGCCATGAAGGATACTCAACCTTACTGACTGGAGATCCCAAGACGAAGGTTCAATGAGATAACTAATTTGTGGTGATTCAAGGTATGCACTATCAAGAGAATTACGTTCGTTGTCCCTCCCTATGGTGTATTGTTGTGATATTGTGACTGCATGTGAAGGATGACTTTTAAGAAGTCTTAATGAGTTTTATAGTTTCAATTTTAGATTGAAGTGGGTGATAGAGACATTTTAGTGTCTAATTTGCACCTTAATTTCTAGTGAGTTAGTATTCGATTTTGCGTCTATTACGTGTTTTTATGCTTTTGTAGGTACATTAGAAGAATAAAGATTTGTGGAAAAATTGGCTCAAAAAGTGTTAAAGGCACCCGGGAAAATGGATTAAGGAACCCACACTTTGGATTGGGGGCACCCCCAGGATCGGAACGGGTTGGATCGGCCAACTCAGCGGGTCAACTCGGCTGAATCTGCCTAACTCATCGGGAACACGAAGTGAAACTGCTGTCAACCGAATCAACATGAAAAATGGTTGTTTTCGATTCCAATTTGTTCCAAAAGCTACAAGAGTTCAACACAAGATTAAACACATCGATTTGGAGTGATTTACGCCGGAAAATATTGCGCAATCGTGAATTTGGACAGAAAAATGAATAGATTTTAACGAGTTCTATTAGGTTTAGAACTCTCCCTAGGGTTTGTAGACCCTATATATATGAAGATAAGCCGAAGAAATCAAGTACGCATCCCTAGAGATTAATTCAGAAGAATTCCGGCCACTTCCGGTATCGTCGGTCACTGCTGCTGCACCGGCTGGAGTGTTCTTCACCCAGCCATCACCGAAGAAGAAGACTAAGTAACATTTATTTCTGTTGCTGATTCAAACTGCTCATGTTGCCTTAGCTTTTAAACCTTTGTTGCTTAGAACACATTCTGTTACAGCTGAACCCTCTCTTGCAACACTTATATACGTATCTGCTCAGCTGTTGCACTATTCTTTAACCTTATAATCAACTTTTTGAGCAATGAAAAGATCTTTTGAGCAAGTTTTCTTCACCATGAGCTAAGTTTATTTACTGGGATGATGGAGGAGGTTTTTCTCTCAATTTTATGTGGTAAGTCTATTTTTAATTAATTATTTATAATTCTTTACTTGTTAAAATTGCATAGTTTCGAAATAGAAAAACGGTTTTCATTCAGTAGTTGTGCTTTTATTTGATGGATCATGCTGGGTTGACGACCATTGATGTTCCATGCTTATGATTTACCTCTGCTTGTTTGCATAAAAACCTATTTTGGCAATATTTGAGCATTAATCTATTTAAAAAGAATTACCCGATTAATCACATAGTTGTTAGGAATAACTGAATCCTGATTCCTGGTTTTCTCCAATATTTTCTAAAAATCATCTCTAGTTTATTTTCCTGATTTTTATTAGTTTAGATTAAATTCCATTATTTTCTAAAATCATTACCTTCACAAGTTCGAGAATCGAACACTTTATTTACCACTTTTAAAATTACATCAATTTTTGGCGCAGCCGACGCGGACTTGTTTTTAGGTTTAGGATTTTAGATTTATTTTTAGGTTTTTATTTTTAGTTTTATTATTTTACTTTGTTCTATTTTATGTTTTTTTTGGTATTTCTCTTTTTTGCTACAGGTTGAATTTTTGATCGAAAAGGGAAGTTAGCCAATGTTTTGGAATTAAAGCTAAAGACTTGGAATTAAAAAGGGAAAAGCTTAAAGAACGAAAAAGAAGATCGAAGAGTTTATTTTATTTTTCTTAATTAGATTTTTAGTTTAATTTAATTAGTTTTAATTTTTTTAGAAAATTGTATTAAGGTTTTTATTATTTCTGTAATTTTTCTTTTATTTTCGGGCACTTTTTGGACTTTCTTTTGGACATTTTTGGACATTTTATTATTTTTAAACCCTATGGAAGGGTAGTTTTAAATATCAAACTGTGTGCAGGGAAGGACGACAACTACGATATTGTCTCGGCCCCTCGGGTTCGCACACCATTGAAAAGGATATTAGTGGCCCGAGTCGACTTCAACGGTTCATCGCCCGTCTGGTACGGGAGGTAAACTTCGACCAACCCACGAATCTCCTGTCAGTGGGTTTTCTGGACACCTTTGTATGCATATATGTTGAGGACTGAATACGGACTTTAATTTTTGCATAGTAAAGGGCAAGGCCTGGCCATACAAGATAAGGTTTCGGATTACATCACCGTCTCCTTCTTGCCCGCTTTAGGAAAACGAAACCTACGCGAACCTAAGCCTAAAATTTTGATTAGAAAGAGACCTATAGGGTATCGAGCTTATTGGAAAATCGTTCAAAAGGAGACTGTACGGGTTACTTTATTAGCCTAACTCGAAGTTCAGGATGATTATTTTAAGTTGATTAGAGACGCCTTGTAACTCAGGGAAAAGTGCCAAAGAGACAGGGTTATCAAAGCTCCTTAGAGCTTATCCTGTTTCTCTTTGACTTAATCTAATTCAGATCGTTCTAAGAGGTTTGCTAAAAATGTAACCAGTTGCTTTTTGAAAGAATAGAAGTTGGTCTAGAAACAATCTAAGTGGAGCCATCATGCTTGTTGTTTGCTAGATTTAGGTTTGATTTGGTTGAGTCAGGGCACGATTGTGTTTCATTAATTTCTTATTAGGATTTAATTTTTGCATACCAAGAATGCCCTTAAGGCGAACTTGGGATAGAGACCCTCAAGGTAGGTTAATTAGTGGAAGACTTGTAGTTCACCTTAACCTTGAGAAGCCAACTGAGAGTGAACTAGTCACTCCCGAGACCGTGTCAGCAATGACATCTATGAAGGATTTGTTGAATCCAACCCGGACCTCACGTCCATCTTGCATCAAGTTAGCCGCTACTGAAGCGAGCTACGAACTGAAACCCGGAATCATCCAGATGCTTCCATTATTCTTAGGGAAAGAAAACGAAAATCCCTATTTTCATGTTAGGGAATTTGAGGAAATATGTAGCACAATCAGGATTAGAGACTTGAATAACGAGTCTATTAAACTTAGACTATTTCCATTTTCACTAAGAGACAAAGCCAAGTCGTGGCTATACAGTTTGGCTCCTCAGTCAGTTCTTCCCTAGGAACAAAATTTCGTCTGTTAGGCAGAAAATATGCACGTTTTCCCAGCTAGAGGGAGAGTCTTTGTATGTGTATGTAGAAAGGTTCAATGGCTTATTGTCCCAATGCCCAGACCACGGTATAGAGGAGTTAAGGCTAGTTCATATCCTCTATGAGTGTTTGGACTACGCATCTATAACCTTGGTCGAGTCTTTGTCAACCGGAGGGTTCGACAGTAAGACTCTTACTGAGACGATGAAACTTCTAAGTGACATCGCCGAGAAGACCCAGCAGTGGGAGAGCAGTAGGATCCAAAAAGAACAATTCTTCTAGGAAGAGGAAATGTTCATAGGGTAGAAGGATCTTTTGATTCAAAGGCCCAAATAGAAGCCTTATCTAGAAGGCTAAAACTGGTCGAAATGAATCAAGCTAGTAGTTCATAGCCCAACCAATTCGAAGAGCAGGCTTTTGCTCTTTATGATAACACTAGATTTGATAACCAGAGGAAGTTCGACCCGTATTCGGAATCTTATAACCCAGGCTGGAGAAACCACCCGAACCTTTCCTTGACGAAAGGCCAGGCTCAAGTTCAGTTTAGTAATGCTAAAGGTCCTCCAGGCTTCAGTTATAAGAATTCGGCTGGTCCAACTCAGCCCAACAATGACGATAATTATGAGCAGAGGTTCCAAAGCCTAGAAAAAGTTGTGTCTAGTTTACAAACCCAAGTCAGTGACATTGTTACGGCTCTGAGAGAGAAAGAACCTGGTAGGTTCCCTAGTCAACCCGAACCCAATCCTAGAGGATCCAATGGAATGTTGACTGGTGAGAAATCATCCAGTCATGTGAATGCAATTAGTACATCCTGACCCAATAGTTGAAGAGACTGATAAAGCCTCTGACGAGCCTGAGGCAACCCCTCAGAGAACCGATTTCATGCCTAGAGCCCCATACCCAAGGTTGTTAGCACCTACTAGGAAGGAATCCAATTTTAATGAAATAATGGAAGTTTTTAAGAAAGTCACGATCAACCTTCCATTATTAGATGCAATTAAGCAGATTCCTGCTTATTCCAAGTTTCTTAAGGAAATGTGTACGCCAAAGCGAAAACTTAGCGTACATAAGAAAGATTTTCTAGCTAGTCATGTAAGTTCAATTATACAGAGTAGTACGGCCCTTAAGTACAAAGACCCAGGTTCCCCAACCATAGCTTGCACAATAGGAAACTACCGGGTAGAAAGAGCCTTACTCGATTTAGGAGCCAGTGTGAACTTACTGCCGTACCATGTGTACCTCCAGCTAGGATTAGGCAATTTGAAACCGACTCAGATGAATTTGCAGTTAGCTGATAGGTCTGTGAAAATTCCTCGTGGTATCATAGAGGATGTTTTGATTGAAGTGGATAAATTTATTTATCCAGTGGACTTTGTTGTGCTTGATACCAGACCTGTGTCTGATCCAGAGAATCATATACCAGTTATACTAGGTCGCCCGTTCTTAGCAACATCTAATGCGATCATTAACTGTCGTAACAGTGTTATGAACTTGTCTTTTGGTAACATGACTATTG
Organism: Papaver californicum; assembly: GCA_023531435.1. NCBI lineage: Eukaryota > Viridiplantae > Streptophyta > Magnoliopsida > Ranunculales > Papaveraceae > Papaver > Papaver californicum. The sequence goes on from JAJJMC010029954.1 coordinate 344,894, forward strand.
AGCTGAATATCTTCAACATTAGTAATCAACCACCTGAGCTAGATGACCCCACCTTAGAAACCATCAACATGATAGAGACCCTAGTTCAGGAGTCATTACCAAACACTTTGGTAGAAGACCCGTTAGAAAAATGTCTAACCCACTTTGGATTAGAGTTTGATGAGTTAGGCCCATCAGAGACCTTACCTGTGATTGTAGCTTCAGATTTGGATAGTGACCAAGAGAATAGGCTAGTAACCGTGCTTCGGGACAATCAGAAAGCCTTAGGAAGGACCATAGCAGATATTAAGGGAATTAGCCCAACAGTTTGTATGCATCAGATCCATTCAGAGGAGGAATCCAAACCGTCTAGGGAGATGCAGCGTAGGCTCGACCCATTAGAAGATCCATTAGAGAAATGCCTAGCCAACTATAGAATTGATGGCGATAATGATAGTGTTATTAATGAAGTGAGCACTTTCTTAGGTTCTGCACCACCAGATTGTAATTTAGAAGAAGCAATTGACTATTTTCGAGAATCTGACGATCCGGAAATGAGGGAAATTGTTATTAGTCTATCTAGAGACACTGAAAACTCTAAGTTTGGGGGTGACTATCATTCTCCATGTGCTATACCATTAACTCTTAGGAAGGTCCCTAGCTTGGGACCTGACATATGCACGTCTGCCATTGTACAAGATCATCTTCGAGCTAGACCCAATGATCCTCCTGTTCAGCAAAAAGTTCAGTTGCCAAAAACCCATCCTCTGGTCGATGTGGTTTACCTAGATAGGGATCAAAGTGTGTTTAGATTGTTTATCTTCGTAGCTTGCTGCTGTTTCCTTCTATTGTGGATAACACTATTTGATTCAGATGATCCACAGTTGTTCCGATTATTGTTATATGATTTAAGGAGGTAACTTATGCTCATGCGACACGGTAATATCTTTCCCTAATTCCTTTTCGTGCAGTGTTTAGAAACATTGAGGACACTGTTTAATTTAAGTTTGGGGGTATTGGGAGACTTTTTAGGATTAATAAGATTTGGAATTTAGAAGCATGTGAACAATTCAGGGTGACACTAACCATTCTAGGTAGATGGAAACCGAGCCATTTTGATAGAAGGATTGGTGTGCCCAGCTAGATGGTCTATTCATAAAGGAGACAGAGTTCAGGTGTTAGAAATAACATGATAGTTGTCACCACCACATCACGTTCTGTTTTATTATTTGCAATTTCGTGTTTCTCCGAGAGTATTGGTGGGTCCTAGCATCGACATGTTAATTAGCGTGGAATGACATTTAGTGTGTTGAGATCATGCCCCACATGAATAATACGTTAGTGTTTTAGAGTTATGTGTGTGGTCCCCCTGTCTCCGTCGCCTAAGCAAGCGTGGAATGCAGGATCCATGGGAACACACATGTATTAGGTGTCAGAAAAAAAAAAAAAAATAATCTAAAAAAGTTAGAAAAAAAAATTGAGAAAAAATAGTATTGGCATTTTAAAGTTCTCCCTGTCTCCGTCGCCTAAGCAAGCGTGGAACGCAGGAACCATGGGAACTTGTAAATATTTTAGTTCGAAGTAACTGTTGAAAATAAATGGGGAGTATCTCGACACACTAGGTTTCATCTCTGTACTGACCTTCAGACAGATATGGGACACATCGTTCGCCTTGGTCAACATTTGCAATCTTCTACAGTCTACGTTCATCTTCTAAGTCTTTTCATGTGATGGGTGGTTAGACAATTGTCTGAGTAGAACTCCGTTGTCTTATATATGAATTTTAGTATGCTTGAGTTAACACTCGTGTACAGTGATTGGATCCATAAAGGGTAATGGTCCTTATAGCCGAATATTTGAGTAACCAACTAACTAGCTTGTATAGTGTCTATCCTTAATCGTTCACGTGTTGCTAAGATCTAGATTTAGGTATTGTGGGTACACCTCTTGTAAACCCTCACGAGACAAACTCGTCCACTAGGGACACCTAGGGGTTTAACGGTTTACTGCATATGCTAAATGTAGTCGCGATTCCTGCGAAAGTGAGTTAGGATTTTTACTTTATTTTTAAGTAGTTTGATCGAGGACTAGCAAAATGGTAAGTTTGGGGGTATTTGATAGACACATTTTAGTGTCTAATTTGCACCTTAATTTCTAGTGAGTTAGTGTTCGATTTTGCGTCTATTACGTGTTTTTAAGCTTTTGTAGGTACATTAGAAGAATAAAGATTTGTGGAAAAATTGGCTCAAAAAGTGTTAAAGGCACCCATGAAAATGGATTAAGGCACCCACACTTTGGATTAGGGGCACCCCCAGGATCGGAACGGGTTGGATCGGCCAACTCAGCGGGTCAACTCGGCTGAATCGGCCCAACTCATCGGGAACACGAAGTGAAACTGCTGTCAACCGAATCAACGTGAAAAATGGAATGTTTTCGATTCCAATTTGTTCCAAAAGCTACAAGAGTTCAACACAAGATTAAACACATCGATTTGGAGTGATTTACGCCGGAAAATATTGCGCAATCGTGAATTTGGACGGAAAAATGGATTCCGGCTTGGAATCGGATTTGTGAAGATTTGGATAGATTTTAACGAGTTCTATTAGGTTTAGAACTCTCCTTAGGGTTTGTAGACCCTATATATATGAAGATAAGCCGAAGAAATCAAGTACGCAGCCCTAGAGATTAATTCAGAAGAATTCCGGCCACTTCCGGTATCGCCGGTCACTGCTGTTGCACCGGCCGGAGTGTTCTTCACCCAGCCATCACCGAAGAAGAAGACTAAGTAACATTTATTTCTGTTGCTGATTCAAACTGCTCATGTTGCCTTAGCTTTTAAACCTTTGTTGCTTAGAATACTTTCTGTTACAGCTGAACCCTCTCTTGCAACATTTATATACGTATTTGTTCAGCTGTTGCACTATTCTTTAACCTTGTAATAGACTTTTTGAGCAATGAAAAGATCTTTTGAGCAAGTTTTCTTCACCATGAGCTAAGTTTATTTACTGGGATGATGGAGGAGGTTTTTCTCTCAATTTTATGTGGTAAGTCTATTTTTAAATAGAAAAACGGTTTTCATTCAGTAGTTGTGCTTTTATTTGATGGATCATGCTGGGTTGACGACCATTGATGTTTCATGCTTATGATTTACCTCTGCTTGTTTGCATAAAGACCTATTTTGGTAATATTTGAGCATTAATCTATTTAAAAAGAATTACCCAATTAATCACATAGTTGTTAGGAATAACTGAATCCTGATTCCTGGTTTTCTCCAATATTTTCTAAAAATCATCTCTAGTTTATTTTCCTGATTTTTATTGGTTTATATTAAATTCTATTATTTTCTAAAATCATTACCTTCACAAATTCGAGAATCGAACACTTTATTTACCACTTTTAAAATTACATCAGTGGGGTGTAGCAGTAACACTCTTGATAAAACTCACCTATATGAATGAGGAAGTTGGTCGCTTCCTATAAGAATTTGAGCGAATTCTTTAGTGCATTCTGAGAAACGGGATACGCCCAAGGCCAAAATGGACACAAAGGCACGAAATTAGCAACACCAGGAGGATATCATGCTTGGATGTTATCGCAAATTGCATTAAACGCTAGCAGTTCAAGACATCGCGTTCACTGTCTCTAGCAAGTAGTTTCCGTAACTTCCCACTAAGTAAAGGTTCAAGACCTGATGGACACCTTTTCCTATATGGTATTTTCCGCATTCTGATTTTTTTCGTTTTTACCAAGATTTCATTCATGTGGGGATTGTTGGAGAAAATGAGTTTTAAATAAATATTTTGTTGGTCTTAGTGTGGTTTGATCTTAGGACCTAAGGGTTCTACGGATGCTCACCAATTTCCTTGAGTGAATGAAACTCTTTAGTTTAGTCCCACATTGGGTATTATAGAGAATGATGTCTACTATATAACCATTCTCATATGGATAGTTAGATAAACGTGGGTGAAATAGGGTGGGCAAACAATATATGGCCCAACCCATGCAATATGCACATACACCATGCACCAAGTCCTATGTCTACACGAAATAATTTTTTGCAACAATTTTCTTTAGGAAATTAATTCCAAAAATATTTTCGTTAAGAGTTTTATTTATGGGAAATTCTTCTTTTTCGGTTTTAATTGTTTTACAAGAAACAAAACCTAGTTTTATAAGAAAACCTAAACCTAACTGGGTTTGCAAGTAACTCTCTCCTATAAATACAACTCTTAAAACTGTTTTCAAGATATCCCAGAAGCGGCTACTATCCTGTCTTCTTTTCACCATCTTCTCGCTTTGTTTTGCGCTTTTGAGTGTTTATTTCCATTCTTTCCATGTTGCTAAATTCAAGAGTGGGTAGTTTGTATTGTGCTAATACAAGCTATATCGGGCAGTCTTATCCTGGACATATCTTCGCATGTTGGGGTTTAGCATTGCTCTTCTCGCGTATACCCGCGAACTAATGTGTTAAGGATAACTTGTTGAACCTGTGATTCTGCCCTCGTAGTTGTCCGTGGTAGAGTTGTTTTCAATTCAGTTCTTTATATATTATTCTGATACATCTAACGTTGTTGTTCATTGTTGCAAGATTCCAACATTATTAATACATTATTTTTTATCTCGTAATAATGGGAAATAACGATGTTGAAAAACCACAGAAGTTCAACGGAAAGGATTTCAAGAGATGGCAATCAGAGATGTTGTTTTTCCTGAGTTTTCATGATTTAGACGCAGTACTGGTTCCTTTTGATGATTTGATGAATACTGAAGATTCTTGCTGAAGGTATGGTCATTGATGAGATTTTTCAAGTATCTGCGGTAATTAAGAAGTTACCATCTTCTTGGTCAGAGTACAAAAGAAAATTGAGGCATGAAACTGGTGAAGTCAACATGGTTGAACCGGGAAAGAAGATTCAAGTTGAAGAAATGTTATGCACCAAAGACAAGAATGTTTCGTCTGCAAGAGATATGACAAATAAAGCTCATATGACTGAACACAAATCTGGAAAAAGTGATAACAACAAACGCAAACCTAAGCATGGTCCTCACAACAAAGGTACGTTTTGTAAACCTGAATCTGGCATTACTAAGATCAAGGGTGCTTGCTATGTCTCTGGAGATCGTGGTCATATGGAAATTCACTATAGACAACAAAAGGACCTTAATAAGAAGAATAATGCTAACTTGGCTGCTGAAAATAAGAACAAGTTTTCTGCTATGGTGTCTGAAGTTAATTTGGTGACAAATGTGAGGGACTGATGGGTAGACTCTGGAGATACCAAGCATGTATGTGGAAGACGAGACTTGTTCACCTCCTATCATAAGGTAGGGGAAGTCGAGAAACTCTATCATGGAGTCCAGGGATGTAGAGTTCTTTGAGAATGTTTTTCCTTTGAAACTTGGTTCTCGAAAGAGATGTTTAGATGAACCTCTAGATATGCCTTCAATCTGTCAGTCATTACCTTTAGAGGTACATGCACCAGAATTTGAACCTAGAAGAGGTAAAAGGGATAGAACTGAGAAAACCTATCATGGTTGCATTACATACCTAGCCGAGTCTGAGCCACATACTTATAGAGAAGCCATGACTTCTTCTGAAGCTCCATGGTGGAAAGAAGCCTCCATTAGTGAAATGGATTCCATCCAACAAAACGGTAATTGGGAGATTGTAGATTTACCTCCAGGGTGTAAGGCCATAGGTTGTAAATGGATCTTCAAGAGAAAACGTAATATAGATGGAACTGTTGATAAATACAAGACTAGGTTGGTAGCTAAAGGCTACAAACAGAAATAAGGTATAGATTTCTTTGATACTTATTCAGCTGTGACTAGAATTACTTCCATTAGGATGTTAATTGCTATAGCCTCTGTCCATAACCTATAGATACATCAAATGGATGTAAAGAAAACATTTTTAAATGGTGAATTAGATGAGGAAATATACATGGAACAACCCGAGGGTTTTGAAGTGAAAGGTTGTGAAAAGAAAGTGTGTAAGCTGATTAAATATTTGTATGGTTTGAAACAAGCACCTAAACAATAGCATGAAAAATTTGATCATGCAATGATTTCTATTCGTTTTAGGATTAATGAATCTGACAAGTGTGTTTACACTAAACTTGTTAAAGATGCATGTGTAATTGTATGCTTGTATATTGATGATATGCTTATACTAGGTACAAACATGGATGTTATTAATTCCACTAAGAAATTGCTGAATGAGAACTTTGACATGAAACACTTAGGCCATGCCGATGTAATCTTAGGGATGAAGATTAAAAGGAATTTTAATGGCTATAGTTTGAGTCAATCTCATTATGTTAAAACTATACTTCAGAAATATAATCAGTTTAACTGTAAACCTGCTTGTACTCCGTATGATTCCTCTTATAATCTCAAGAAGAATAAGGGTGAGGGAGTTAACCAACTTGAATACTCAAGAAACATAGGAAGTCTGATGTATTTTATGAAATGTACGAGACCAGAAATTGCTTATGCATTGAGTAGGTTAAACAGGTATACTTGTAATCCAGGGAAGATGCATTGGGATGCACTTATTAGAGTGTTGAGGTACTTAAAGTACACAATGTCCTTCTGTTTGAGTTATGAAGGATACCCTACCGTCCTTGAAGGATTTTGCGATGCAAACTAGATAGCATACTCAGAGGAGTCTAAGTCTACGAGTGAGTATGTATTCACTCTAGCAGGAGTATCTGTTTCTTGGAAATCTTCCAAACAGAAACGTATAGCTCGTTCCACTATGGATTCAGAGTATATTGCGTTAGATATAGCAGGAGAGAAAGCCGAATGGCTACGATGATTTTTAGAAGACGTTCCTCTTTAGCATAGGCATGTGCCAGATATATCTATACACTGTGACAGTACGTCTGCGATAGCTAGATCTAATAACATTGTTTATAACGGGAAGTCTATACATATTCGTAGAAGACATAATTCTTTGAAACAACTTATCTCTATTGGCGTTATTACCGTTTACCATGTGAGGTCTAAGGAGAATATCGCAGATCTTTGACGAAAGTTTTGTCTAAAGAGATAGTTAGTGATGCATCGAGGGGGATGGGACTTAAGCTCATAAAATAAAATTTCCATGAAGGATACTCAACCTTACTGACTGGAGATCCCAAGAAGAAGGTTCAATGAGATAACTAATTTGTGGTGATTAAAGATGACTATCAAGAGAATTACATATCTGTCCCTCCCTATGGTGTATTGTTGTGATAGTGTGACTACATGTGAAGGATGGCTTTTAAGAAGTCTTAATGAGTTATATAGTTTCAATTTTAGATTGAAGTAGGGTGTAGCAGTAACACTCTTGATAAAACTCACCTATCTGAATGAGGAAGTGGGCCTCTTCCTATGAGATTTGAGCAAATTCTTAGGAGCATTCTGAGAAACGGGATACGTCCATGGCCAAAATGGACACAACGGCACGAACTTAGCAACACCAGGAGGATATCATGCTTGGATGTTATCGTAAATTGCATCAAACGCTAGCAGTTCAAGACATCGGATTCACTGTCTCTAGCAAGTAGTTTCGGTAACTTCTCACTAACTGAAGGTTCAAGACATGATGGACACCTTTGCCTATATGGTATTTTCCGCATTCTGATTTTTTTCGTTTTTACCGAGATTTCATTCATGTGGGGGATTGTTGGAGAAAATGAGTTTTAAATAAATATTTTGTTGTTCTTTGTGTGGTTTGATCTTAGGACCTAAGGGTTCTATGGATGCTCACTCATTTCCTTGAGTGAATGAAACTCTTTAGTTTAGTCCCACATTGGGTATTATAGAGAATGATGTCTACTATATAACCATTCTCATATGGATAGTTAGACAAACGTGGGTGAAATGAGGTGGGCAAACAATATATGGCCCAACCCATGCAATATGCACATACACCATGCACCAAGTCCTATGTCTACACGAAATAATTTTTTGCAACAATTTTCTTTAGGAAATTAATTCCACAAATATTTTCGTTAAGAGTTTTATTTATGGGAAATTCTTCTTTTTCGGTTTTAATTGTTTTACAAGAAACAAAACCTAGTTTTATAAGAAAACCTAAACCTAACTTGGTTTGCAAGTAACTCTCTACTATAAATACAACTCTTAAAACTGTTTTCAAGATATCCCAGAAGCGGCTAGTATCCCGTCTTCTTTTCACCATCTTCTCACTTTGTTTTGCGCTTTTGAGTGTTTATTTCCCTTCCTTCTCTGTTGCTAAGTTCAAGAGTGGGTAGTTTGTATTGTGCTAATACAAGCTATATCGGGCAGTCTTATCCTGGACATATCTTCGCGCGTTGGGGTTAAGCATTGCTCTCTCGAGTATACCCGCGAACTAATGTGTTAAGGACAACTTGTTGAACCTATGATTCTGCCCTCGTAGTTGTCCGTGGTAGAGTTGTTTTCAATTCAGTTCTTTATATATTATTCTGATATATCTAACGATGTTATTCATTGTTGCAAGATTCTAACATCCTACTCATACCAGGACTCTAAAAACTCATTAATTATAGAAATACATCACTTATTTGACCGGCAACAATATCAATTTTGGAACTGATTTTCCGGTAGCAACATTAACCCCAAATCATAGATGTCTGAATCATAATAATACAAAATGTTCACTGCGAGAAAATGCAAACAATTAATCAAATATGGTTGCAACTATGTGCATAGTGAAGTGAAGAATAAACCAACTTGAATATCAAATCCCAGTGTCGTTCCTTGTATTCCAGTTCTCAAACCTGAATTATGATTCATCACTTTCATGCTAGTCATTGGCATTGTCATGTCTCTAATTGACGTTAGGTCAACTCTAGGGATTGTTATCATTCATAAGGTTATTAAGGTAATAATATCACTTATGTTACATAAATAGAACTTTGTTTGGTCTACGACTTGACTTAACGGTTAATGACGGGTCCAAGTACCAACCCTTATTTTGAAAATGTTGGATACCAAATATAGGTGTTGGTTATTTGCCGGGTACCAACAGTGAAATAACCCTTTACAAAATTCGAAGTTAATGTTTAGATAATATGTTCTTCTTACGTCACCTTACAATCCTATTAAAAATGAGCATAATATGAACTGTAAAACCCCACCATCTACCAATTTAAAAATCATTCGTTAAAAACTAATAGTCGAAATTGAAACCGGTAGATCGTGAGATTTGGTATCTCAGTGTACACTCATATTTAATAGAGATATAGAGCTTTGTAAGGTAAACATATAACTAAAAATTAGTTTCAAATTCATTATCATTTAGATTTTATATATTAAATAATGCTGAAATTGTGAGATAGTGCTAAAATAATTGTATATATCAATGGAATCGTCAGTTTTTGCTAATTAGTCGTTAGTAGGTATATATTTGTAGAACAATATCTTTCTCGGTAAAAGCAAGAATTTTTGTACATGTTGCTAAACAAACCATCAAAATTTCTCTGATTTTTTTTCCCTGATCTCAATATGAGCCTTTTTTTATTAATTTAGCAGAATCGACAATACAATTTATTATTGCACTTCATTTTATTTTTTTTCATTTTGACACGATAAGTTGGTTAAAGGGTATCAAAACTAACCAAACAAAAACATCTAGTTTACAAAATATTTTCTCCTTTTCACATAGACCACCTGAATCTTATCACCCGTTAGAATTTCCTTAAAACCAGAAAATAAATCATCATTTCTAAACACCTCCACAAAGATCCAATAATGAAAGTTTCGTAAGGGGACTGGAGCAGGCTATCATGAGACAAAAGATCTTCTTTTTAAAAGGATTTGATTCGGAACTATTATATGTTCAAGGTTCAATATTGAAATCATTTGACTACCAATTAATCACCTGCTCTGTTAGTTTCTCTATAACAGTAAGAAACCTTCCATTGTTGAAATCTTTTTCTTAACCTTTTAATTCTACTCCAAATATGGATAACATTCTAGGGTGGTTCAGCCTTACGATTAGTGGAAGGTTGAACACAACCATGGATTTTATAGCAATGTGAACTATGACTAAGCCTTTACGAATATCCATCTTTAGACCTAACTCCACTTCGTGCATCTCATGAGTTTAAAAAAAAAAGCTAAGAAAAACCTTCCAAATAAGCAAATATCAATCATATCACCTCCGAAATCCTTGATGATAGAACCAAAGCCTCCCACTTCATCTTTTAAAGAACTACAAGAATTATCATAACCTCCATATATTATGAGCAAGCCAAGTGCAGTAATACTTCAAAAGCCACATTGCAATCTACCCTTCACCTTGAAAAAACAAGGGTACCGAGTACACCACCAGTAATTTTGATCCAATAAGTTTCAAGCATACGAGAGTAGAGATATTGTTTTTACAATTAAATAACTACTTCATGCGGAAATAGTAAAAGCACACAAATGAAACCGTTTTTGTTAACGATAACAACAACTGCTTGGAAGAAAAACCCTGAGATCTAATCCAGTTTGTATACTCTCGAAATAAAGCCGCTACACAAATACCTACTCATAACCTCGTGTAGTTGAGACCGAATGAACCACCCCTAATTACTCAGTTTCCTCAGTATCCCTGCTCCAATAACCAATCTGGCTAATATACGTGAATCCCTTAACGAAGTCCACTGTGAAGAGTCGCTCCACAATCCTTCGTGAATACTGTCGTTACCAACCTCTCAATTGGTCTGACTAAGATTCCTTTATGACGTCAATCAAACAAGTAAATGACAAATATATTTGGTTCCAACTCACTACCAAATCACAATCAGAGATTTATGATTAAGGTCAGAGTCAAGGATATTCCGTTTAAATCTAAGATATCGAGATATATCATATATGAAACTTCTTGATCAAGATCAATCAATATTTATAACAATCAAAGTAATCCACTCGATTACAAGCTTTACGTTTATGATAAATCATAAATCCTCGTTCAACAAGGTTTATATTTTATCGAAGTAAACGACTTGTTGGATCCACAAGCTTTATATTTTCAAAGATAAACTACTTGGGTATTCATTGGTTTCCTTATTAGACTTTTGCAGTTTTGGAATAATCTTGTTGCAACAACAAAAATGAAGTACATTGTCCATGTGATGGTACATTTTCTGTAAAATTGGTGACCGGTAGAGCATATAACATGTCTTGGTAATCGTCTATTTTACATTATAAAAAGATAAACATATCCGTTGGGATCCCCATTACCTCAGCTTGGTGTTTTATTGCCCCTGCATTATTTTCAGATCCAATGTCCTTGGTCATGAAACTTTCTCGAGTATTTGATAGGTGCATAAATCATACATTTAAAGTAGTTTTTCCTGATCCTTATTTGCTATATTTGAGTGAATTATTATGTATTTCGATTACTTTCGAAGTTTAGTTGTCTTTTCAGGTTACAGTTAAGAAACCCGCAGAATGGAGCTGTATGAGAAGAATTACCGAGGAGCGAGTAAAACTCTGCTGAATTTAGGCCTTTCACCCTCTACACTGTAGTAAATTGAATTACGGAGCCAACGGCGAAAGAACGAGGTCATTCTGATCTCGTATGAGGAAGTTATGGGCAAAGCCACATGGTGGCAAACTAGCTTGTGCTGTTAGCGCCCAGGCGCTAAGTTGGCTGAACCGTATGTGCTAATGTGCTAAGTGACGAGTTGGAGGTGCTAGAGTGGTTTGATGGGCTAGTGGCTAGCCTTTGTGGAGTAGTAGCTAGCTTGGGGAAGTCATATGGGATTAGGAAAGAATTTGGAGTTGATATATCTTGTTGGAGTGGAATAAGGAAACTTAGCACATTTCCTAGTTCTACTAGGATTGTGAAAGTGGCTAACTCAAGTTCTATAGAAAGAAATCAGGCCTTTCTCGTGGCAAGCCTTTTGGAGAGGTATCTATAGCACATATTGGAGGCCCAAGGGATATTTGGGGGTCAGGTTCACTATACAAAGTTTGCACACAAGTTGGCTACACAAGTTGGCAGCCGAGAAACAAGTGGACAGACGCAACTATTTTCGGATTTGGGCTGAATTCACAAAACTAAAGCTCACGCAACTATTTTCGGTTTGGAGGACATATAAATACCAAAGTATCCAGGAGTTTTTGGGAGGAATATCACGGTGAAAAGAGGAGAAGAAAACAGGAGCAAAAGCAAGAAGAAAAAGGGGACAGCGCAGGCGCAAGTTGAGGCTGGCCACTTTTTCGTACAGGCGATTCTGCAGAAACGATTCTTCGCCATCTTTCTGGGTTTGATTGTATCTTTTAATTATTTTCAATGGGCTTTAAGAAACCCATAATGAGCTAAACCTTTCATATTGGTTAGGGATGTAATCTGAAGTTTGAAGACATGTTTATTAATTGAATGGCGCATATCTCATAATTTCATGCTATTACTAATATTGTTCATGTTCTACTGTTTATAATATATGATTGATTGTGTGTTTGTTTAAGTTGCAAATTGAATGAGCATGCATTGATATCTATAACTAAACTAGAGTTTTCGATCCGGAATTGTCGAAGGACTCTAGTTACAAGTAGTATAGCATATTTGTTAACAATACTTAAAATTGCCATGCAAGTATGTGTAGAAGCTTGACCTATATTAAATCCGAGTTGCGCGATGCATCGGGTTATTTAGAATAACCTCAACTCACAAAGACCATTGCTTTCATTGGGTTAAACTTGGTGTTTACATCGAGTTATCCGGTGTTAAGAATTCGGAGAGTGGCGCGATACCCTCTCCGATGATATTAGGAGTTTTGCCGAAGTAGCCCTGCGATGGGATGCTTTAGGGTTATTAGTATTATTAATGCATGAATGTTGAGTATGCTTTGATTGATAACATGTTGGATAACGGAAGACGAAATCTCTAACCAATGCTTTTTCTCTTTATTTCACATCCTTATTTACTTGCGTATTGCCTTAGTTTAATTAGTTTAAAACAACAAAACCCCCCTTTTACTTGCATACGTGACTGAAAATTAGTGATAGTCTCGGCCTCCTTGTGGGAACGAACTTGTTCTTATCCCTATACTTCATTCTATTTTAGAGAGTAAGAACTTGATTATTTTGGTTGATTACGACACGACCAAGCAATACCTGTTTATATTTTTTGATACACCGATCAATTAGGTATATCCATGAATGAAAAATGATACAATTAAATAAGTTGCATACCAAATGTTACGGGTGCGTAAATGTTTATCTTATCTATATATCCTTTGTTGTTAATGATCTTTGATTTTATGAACCCGTGTTGGATAATATCCTGTAGCAGAGAACAAACCAAACAGAAGCTTGAAGATAGTTAAGGGCTAGAAGAAACAACAACAGACTTCATACAAACACACACACACAGGAAGATAGATAGTGAGGACAAATCGAATCCAGGATAAAACCACCTGATACCAACCCAGCTATCAAAAACTCGTTGGCCCGTTGCGAACTTAATAACAGAATAGGAAAGAAAATTTTTATCTACGTGCTCAAAACAAAGCAGGAAGAGGGGAAAAGACGACAGGATAGTAGCAGTTTTTATTTAAATTGTATTTATGAAAAAATATTTTTTATTTAATTCAAATAAATTCTCATAAATAATGAAACAGTTTTTAATATGAATAAATTCCCATAAATAATAAAACAGTAAAATATTTATTATAGGAATATAAAATAAAAGACCATTAAGTCTTGATAGGAACACGCTGGCACATGCTGCGCACACGTCGAGCTCACGCCGTGTACTCGACGGGCACACACCATCTCACGCAAAATCACACGCAAGCATACGCAAGCCCGCGGCTCGCGTGCTTCGGTGCGAAGCAGCGCATATGTGTGAGTTTGCCCACTAGCCCATTCCCTTAGTTCGTATCTGATAGACACATTTTTGTGTCCGATTTAATCTCAATTTTATATGTTGTTGGTATTTAATTTTTGTACTTATTATGGATTTTATTGCTTTTTAGGTATTTTTGGAGAAATGTTAAAGGCACCCTCAACTTGGATTAAGGCACCCATTTTTTGGATCAAGGCAACCATACCCAAGATTTTGAATCACAATTTTGGCGGGAAGAAAATTCTTCTTCACCCAAACAGCGGAAACAGGAAACTATTCGGCTTTTGGAAATTATGTTTTTTTTGGAAATCTTCTCTTGTTTGGAAAGCAGAGTTAAATTGGGTAATAAGAAGGAAGAAGAGAAAGATATAAACACCATTCTCTTAATAGAATCCAATCAACGGAGAAAGAAAAGAAATCAGAGAAGAAAATTCTGTTTTTAGAATTTGTTTCGGTGAATCAATGAAGAATTAAAAAGAAGTTTTTAAAGTGATTTGAGGTTTGGGATAGTATAAATAGAGAGTATGATCAATTGGGTTGAGGGGAGAATCAATTGGGGAAGCTTAGAATTGCTCGAAATCACGAGACAAAAGCTAACAGAGAACAAAAATTTCTGCTGCTGCCAAGAAGAACACGAAGCAGGCTACACCAGAGAACGGTCGTTCATTAAAACAGGAAACTGTCGTTCATTAAAACAGAAACGTACTTTATTTCAAACGCAACACTTATTTCAAACGCAACACTTTATTTCAACACTTATAAACGTACTTTCAGACGTACTTTATTTTTTTGAACTGTTTTCTGTTACGGGCTGAAGTGTTTCCAGCAACACTTATAGCCGTATCTAATCGACTGTGTGCAATCATATTCTCCTTGTAATCAATATTTTGAGCAATGAAAAGATCTTTTGAGCAAGTTTTCTCCACCATGAGCTAAGTTCCTTTGCTAGGATGATGGAGGAGGTTTTTCTCTCAATTTTATGTGGTAAGTCTATTTTATTTAATTTATTTATAATTCTTTATCTATTAAATTGCATAGTTTTGAAATAGAAAAAACGGTTTTCATTCAGTAGTGGTGTTTTTGTTTGATGGATCATGCTGGGTTGACGACCATTGATGTTCCATGCTTATGATTTACCTCTGCTTGTTTGCATAAAAACCTATTTTGGCAATATCTGAGCTTAATTTATTTAAAAAGAATTACATGATTAATCACATAGTTGTGGGAAATAACTGAATCCTGATTCCTGGTTTTCTCCATATTTTCTAAAAACATCTCTAGGTTATTTTGCTTTGTTTTATTTAATTAGATTAAGTTTATTATTTTCTAAAATAATTACCTTCACAAGTTCGAGAATCGAACACTTTATTTACCACTTTTAAAACTACATCACATACAAACATAAAAGGAATCAATTTTATTTATTTTTAAATTGAGATTACATTTTGTAAACACCTTTTGTCTTATAGCTCTTTCCTACATTGTCTTTACACTGAGTTACACTTTTTTTTTTTTTCAGATTCATATAACCCTTATCATCTAATATACCACAAGATACAAGAATTTTACAGATGTCCGGAACATTAAAACTTCATTCAATTTTACCGACGCGGACTTGTTTTTAGGTTTAGGGTTTTAGATTTATTTTTAGGTTTTTATTTGTTATTTTACTTTGTTCTATTTTACGTTTCTTTTGGTATTTCTCTTTTTGCTACAGGTTGGATTTTGGATCGAAAAGAGAGTACGCCAAAGTTTTGGAATTAAAGCTAAAGACTTGGAGTTAAAGGGAAAACCTTAAAGAACGAAAAAGAAGATCGAAGATTTTATTTTTCTTAATTAGATTTTTAGTTTAGTTTAATTAGTTTATAAAATTGTATTAGGGTTTTATTATTTCTGTAATTTTTCTTTTATTTTCGGACACTTTTTGGACTTTCTTTTGGACATTTTTTGGACATTTTATTATTTTTAAACCCTACGGAAGGGTAGTTTTAAATATCAAACTGTGTGCAGGGAAGGACGACAATTACGATATTGTCTCGGCCCCTCGGGTTCGCACACTATTGAAAAGGATATTAGTGGCCCGAGTCGACTTCAACGGTTCATCGCCCGTTTGGTACGGGAGGTAAACTTCGACCAACCCACGAATCTCCTGTCAGTGGGTTTTCTGGACGCCTTTGTATGCATATATGTTGAGGACTGAATACGGACTTTAATTTTTGCATAGTAAAGGGCAAGGCCTGGCCATACAAGATAAGGTTTCGGATTTCATCACCGTCTCCTTCTTGCCCGCCTTAGGAAAACGAAACCTACGCGAACCTAAGCCTAAAATCTTGACTAGAAAGAGACCTATAGGGTATCGAGCTTATTGGAAAATCGTTCAAAAAGACTGTACTGGTTACTTTATTAGCCTAACTCGAAGTTCAGGAAGATTATTTTAAGTTGATTAGAGCCGCCTTGTAACCCAGGGAAAAGTGCCAAATAGACAGGGGTATCAAAGCTCCATTGAGCTTCTCCTGTTTCTCTTCGACTTAATCTAATTCAGATCGTTCTAAGAGGTTTGTTAAAATTGTAACTAGTTGCTTTTTGAAAGAATAGAAGCTGGTCTAGAAACAATCTAAGTGGAGCCATCATAACCTTGAGAATCTAACTGAGAGTGAACTAGTCACTCCTGAGACCGTGTCAACAATGACATCTCTGAAGGATTTGTTGAATCCGACCCGGACCTCACGTCCATCTTGCATCAAGTTAGCCGCTACTGAAGCGAGCTACGAACTGAAACCCGGAATCATCCAGATGCTCCCAATATTCTTAGGAAAAGAAAACAAAAATCCTTATTTTCATGTTAAGGAATTCGAGGAAATATGTAGCACAATCAGGATTAGAGACTTGACTGACGAGTCTATTAAACTTAGACTATTTCCCTTTTCACTAAGAGAGAAAGCCAAGTCGTGGCTATACAGCTTGACTCCTCAGTCAGTTGAAACCTATGCCCAACTTACCTCAGCTTTTATTCAGAAGTTCTTCCCTAGGAACAAAATTTCGTCTGTTAGGCAGAAAATATGCACGTTTTCCCAGCTAGAGGGAGAATCTCTGTATGTGTATGTAGAAAGGTTCAATGACTTATTGTCCCAATTCCCAGACCACGGTATAGAGGAGTTAAGGCTAGTTCAGATCCTCTATGACGGTTTGGACTACGCATCTATAACCTTGGTCGAGTCGTTGTCAACCGGAGGGTTCGACAGTAAGACTCCTGCTGAGGTGATGAAACTTCTGAGGGACATCGCCGAGAAGACCCAGCAGTGGGAGAGCAGTACGGAGCCAAAAAGAACAATTCTTCTAGGAAGAGGAAATGTTCATAGGTAGAAGGATTTTTTGATTCAAAGGCCCAAATAGAAGCCTTATCTAGAAGGCTAGAACTGGTCGAAATGAATCAAGCTAGTAGTTCAGAGCCCAACCAATTCGAAGAGCAGGCTTTTGCTCTTTATGAAAACACTAGATTTGATAACCATAGAAAGTTCGACCCGTATACGGAATCTTATAACCCTGGCTGGAGAAACCACCCGAACCTTTCTTGGTCGAAAAGCCAGGCTCAAGGTGATAGACACATTTTAGTGTCTAAATTGCACCCTAGTTTCTATTAAGTTAGTATTCGATTTTGCATATATTACGCGTTTTTATGCTTTTGTAGGTACATTTGAAGAATAAAGATTTGTGGAAAAATTGGCTCAAAAAGTGATAAAGGCACCCAAGGAAAGTGTTATTGGCACCCCAAGAATGGATAAGGGACACCCTAGGATCGGCCGAGTCAACCCAGCGGGTCAACAAGGCGATTCAACTCAGCCGAGTCCGATCCAGCTCATCGGGTTTTCCTTTTCCAAACAGGAAAAGAACTGGATACACCGAGTTACGAATTTCTGGGATGTTTTAGGATTTAAAGTTATCCAAAAGATAGTAGAGATCAATACAAGTTCAAAGCAATCGAGAAAACAGCGAAAAATCCCGGAAGAATTACCTCAAATCCGAGTTTTGGCCGGAAAATATTTCTTTTGCTGTGGAGGATTAAAACTAGGATTTGTATAGATTTTAAAGAGTTATAATGGGATTAGAAGACTCTCTAGAGTTCATACACCCTATATATACCAAGAGAAGCCGAAGAAATCAAGAACGAAAACCTAGAGAAGAAATCAGAGCAAGTCCGGCCACTTCCGGTCGCCGCCGGTCACCTGCTACTGCTCCGGCCGGCGTGTTCTTCATCAGCCACCATCGGAGAAAACGACTCAGTAACATTTATTTCTGTTGCTTATTCAAACTGCTCCTGTTGCCTATTCTTTCAAACCTTTGTTGCTTAGAAACACTTCTGTAACGGCTGAACCCTGTTCTGTGACATTTATAAAAGTATCTGTTCAGCTGTTGCACTATTCTTTAACCTTGTAATCAACTTTTTGAGCAATGAAAAGGTCTTTTGAGCAAGTTTTCTTCACCATGGGCTAAGTCTATTTACTGGGATGATGGAGGAGGTACTTTTCTCAATTTTATGTGATTTAATTATTTTCTAATAATTATTTATAATTCTTTTGTTATTAGAATTGCATAGTTTTAAATAGTGAAAACGGTTTTCTTTCAACAGTTGTGCTTTTGCTTGCTGGATTATGCTTGGTTAATTAATTTTGATAGTCCTTGCTTGTGATTTACCTCTGTTTGTTAGCATAACAAAACCAATTTTGGCAATTACTTGCGCTTCAATTAATTTAAAAAGAATTATCTGATTAATCACATAGGTTGTTAGAATTACCTGATTCCTGATTCCTGGTCCTTTTAAAATTATTCAAAAATCATCTTTAGGTTATTTAGTCTTTTTCATACTCCTGGAATTTTCTAGAGTTAATTTAAATCATTATTTTCTAAGATCAATACCTTTACAAGTTCGAGAATCGAACCTCTTTTTACCACTATATTTTATCACATCACAAGGTCAGTTTAGTAATGCTAAAATTCCTCCAGGCTTCAGTTATAAGAATTCGGCTGGTCCAACTCATCCCAGCAATGACGATAAGTATGAGAAGAGATTCCAGAGCATAGAAAGAGCTATTTATAGTTTACAAACCTCAGTTAGTGACATTGCTGCGGCTCTGAGAGAGCGAGAACCTGGTAGGTTCCCTAGTCAAACCGAACCCAATCCTAGAGGAGTTAATGGAATGTCGACTGGGGAGAAATTATCCAGTCACGTGAATGCAATTACGACCCTCAGGAATGGTAAGGTAGTGGATAACAAGGTAACTAGGCCCAACAAACTGTAGTTCATCCTGACCCAATAGTTGAAGAGACTGATAAAGTCTCTGACGAGCCTGAGGCAACCCCTCAGAGAACCGATTTCATGCCTAGAGCCCCATACCCAATGTTGTTAGCACCTACTAGGAAGGAATCCAATTTTAATGAAATAATGGAAGTTTTTAAGAAAGTCACGATCAACCTTCCATTATTAGATGCAATTAGGCAGATTCCTGCTTATTCCAAGTTTCTTAAGGACATGTGTACGCGAAAGCGAAAACTTAGCATACATAAGAAAGCTTTTCTAGCTAGTCATGTAAGTTCAATTATACAGAGTAGTACGGCCCTTAAGTACAAAGACCCAGGTTCCCCAACCATAGCTTGCACAATAGGAAACTACCGGATAGAAAGAGCCTTACTCGATTTAGGAGCCAGTGTGAACTTACTGCCGTACCATGTGTACCTCCAGCTAGGACTAGGCGATTTGAAACCTACCCAGATGACTTTGCAGTTAGCTGATAGGTCTGTGAAAATTCCTCGTGGTGTCATAGAAGATGTTTTGATTGAGGTGGATAAATTTATTTATCCAGTGGACTTTGTTGTGCTTGATACCAAACCCGTGCCTAATCCAGAAAATCAGATACCGGTTATACTAGGTCGCCCGTTCTTAGCAACATCTAATGCGATCATTAACTGTCGTAACGGTGTTATGAACTTGTCTTTTGGTAACATGACTATTGAGCTGAATATCTTCAACATTAGTAATCAACCACCTGAGCTATATGATCCCACCTTAGAAACCGTGAACATGATAGAAACCCTAGTTCAGGAGTCATTACCAAACACTTTGATAGAAGACCCGTTAGAAAAATGTCTAGCCCACTTTGGATTAGAGTTTGATGAGTTAGGCCCATCAGAGACCTTACCTGTGATTGTAGCTTCAGATTTGGATAGTGACCAAGAGAATAGGCTAGTAACCGTGCTTCAGGACAATCAGAAAGCTTTAGGATGGACCATAGTAGATATTAAGGGAATTAGCCCAACAGTTTGTATGCACCAGATCCATTCAGAGGAGGAATCCAAACCGTCTAGGGAGATGCAGCGTAGGCTCGACCAATTAGAAGATCCATTAGAGAAATGCCTAGCCAACTATAAAATTGATGGCGATAATGATAGTGTTATAAATGAAGTGAGCACTTTGTTAGGTTCTACACCACCAGATTGTACTTTAGAAGAAGCAATTGACTATTTTCGAGAATCTGACGATCCAGAAATGAGGGAAATTGTTATTAGTCTATCTAGAGACACTGAAAACTCTAAGTTTGGGGGTGACTATCATTCTCCATGTGCTATACCATTAAATCTTAGGAAGGTCCCTAGCTTGGGACCTGACATATGCACGTCTGCCATTGTACAAGATCATCTTCGAGCTAGATCCAATGATCATCCTGTTCAGAAAGAAGTTCAGTTGCCAAAAACCAATCCTCTGGTCGATGTGGTTTACCTAAATAGGGATCAAAGTGTGTTCAGATTGTTTATCTTCGTAGCTTGCTGCTGTTTCCTTCTATTGTGGATAACACTATTTGATTCAGATGATCCATAGTTGTTCCGATTATTGCTATATGATTTAAGGAGGTAACTTATGCTCATGCGATACGGTAATATCTTTCCCTAATTCCTTTTCGTGCAGTGTTTAGAAACATTGAGGACACTGTTTAATTTAAGTTTGGGGGTATTGGGAGACTTTTTAGGATTAATAAGATTTGGAATTTAGAAGCATGTGAACAATTCAGGGTGACACTAACCACTCTAGATAGATGGAAACTTAGCCATTTTGCTATAAGGATTGGTGTGCCCAGCTAGATGGTCTATTCATAAAGGAGACAGAGTTCAAGTGTTAGAAATAACATGATAGTTGTCACCACCACATCACGTTCTGTTTTATTATTTGCAATTTTGTGTTTCTCTGAGAGTATTGGTGGGTCCTAGCATCGACATGTTAATTAGCACTGGAATGACATTTAGTGTGTTGAGATCATGCCCCACATGAATAATACGTTAGTGTTTTAGAGTTATGTGTGTGGTCCCCATGTCTCCGTCGCCTAAGCAAGCGTGGAATGCATGATCCATGGGAACACACATGTATTAGGTGTCAGGAAAAAAAAAAAATCGAAAAAAGTTAGAAAAAATTGAGAAAAAAATAGTATTTGGTATTTTAAAGTTCTCCCTGTCTCCGTCGCCTAAGCAAGCGTGGAACACAGGATCCATGAGAACTTGTAAATATTTTATTTAGTAGTAACCGTTGAAAATAAATGGGGAGTATCTCGACACACTAGGTTTCATCTCGGTACTGACCTTCAGACAGATATGGGACACATCGTTCGCCTTGGTCAACATTTGCGATCTTCTACAGTCTACGTTCATCTTCTAAGTCTTTTCATGTGATAGGTGGTTAGATAACTGTCTGAGTAGAACTCTGTTGTCTTAGATATGAATTTTAGTATGCTTGAGTTAACACTTGTGTACAGTGATTGGATCCATAAAGGGTAATGGTCCCAATAGCCGAATATCTAAGTAGCCAACTAACTAGCTTGTTTAGTTTTACCCTTAATCGTTCACGTGTTGCTAAAATCTGAATTCAGGTTTTGTGGGTATACCTCTTGTAAACCCTCACGAGAAAAAACTCGTCCACTAGGGACACCTAGGGGTTTAACGGCTTGCTGCATATGCTAAATGTAGTCGCGATTCCTGCGAAAGTGAGTTAGGATTTTTATTTTCTAGATTAGATTTGCTCGAGGACTAGCAAATAATAAGTTTGGGGGTATTTGATAGACACATTTTTATGTACGATTTAATCTCAATTTTATATATTGTTGGTATTTGATACAGACCATTATGATATAGACCATTATGATTTAAATAGATTAAATTTCATGACTTTAAACAATTGTATTGTCGTTTATGGTGCATGCTTGGCCTATGGTTTTGATGTTCCATGTTTCTGGTATACAGTTGTTATTCTAAAAATATATTTGTCTACTTATTTGATATTCCATGCTTAGGTTAAATCTTTTGATGGGGTATACTTAGAATAGCCAAGTATTATTTGTAGACCTTTAATTAGTTTCGTACGATTTTCTCGCTAGCGCAATTTTATGGTGTATGCTTGAGACTAGGGATTTTTGATGCATCATGTTTAGGGCGTCCCAGCGATATTTGCGACTCTAAATATTCATGAATTAAATAGTGGTGGATACTGAAAAACCCTGGTTACCGACTCTTTCTACTCGGTCACATTTTATTAGTTTAGTTAATTTTATTAATTTATTCGTAATTCTAAAAATCACAAAAATATTCTTCTTGGTTAGTTTATTAGAGATATTAATTGCAGTATTTCCCCGCTCTCTGTGGGTTCGACCCGTACTTGCCGTTGTCTACTAGTTAGACGTCGTGCGATTGCGGTTATTGTATTGGGTAATTCCATATCACATCAATAAGCAGTAGTGTGATCAGGATATCCTATGAAGACACAATCAACAGTTTTGGGTCCTATCTTTGTCCTCTTATGTGGAAGGATAGAACCTTAGCCAAGCACCCCCACATTTTTGAAGTATGCAGAAAAATGGTTGTCTACCTTTCTATAATTCATTTGAAGATTTATATGATCCTTTAATAAGTACTTTGTTCAGGACATAGCAAGCTAAGAGGACGGTCCCCCCCCCCCCCTCACAAGTTCGCAGGTAGTCCTGAACTATATCATGGCTCCATCATCTCCTTGAGGGATTATATTTTCACCTCTAGTTTGAACTGAGTTCAAAATAACTAGGTCTGAGGAATTAATTCTAAGGGTTTTAGAATTTTTCCTGAACATTTTTCTTATAAAACATTTTAGCATATTTTAATTTTATGCATATTTCACCTTTATGTTTACTTTCCAAATTAAATTTGGGAATGCAGCTTATGCTCGCCAGATTGATCATTGAATAACATGACCAAGTCTGCCATGTCAAGCAGTCACTGACATACTGATAGACACATTTTTGTGTCCGATTTAATCTCAATTTTATATGTTGTTGGTATTTAATTCTTGTACTTATTATGGATTTTATTGCTTTTTAGGTATTTTTGGAGAAATGTTAAAGGCACCCTCAACTTGAATTAAGGCACCCATTTTTTGGATCAAGGCAACCACACCCAAGATTTTGAATCACAATTTTGGCGGGAAGAAAATTCTTCTTCACCCAAACAGCGGAAACAGGAAACTATTCGGCTTTTGGAAATTATATTTTTTTTGGAAATCTTCTCTTGTTTGGAAAGCAGAGTTAAATTGGGTAATAAGAAGGAAGAAGAGAAAGATATAAACACCATTCTCTTAATAGAATCCAATCAACGGAGAAAGAAAAGAAATCAGAGAAGAAAATTCTGTTTTTAGAATTTGTTTCGGTGAATCAATGAAGAATTAAAAGGAAGTTTTTAAAGTGATTTGAGGTTTGGGATAGTATAAATAGAGAGTATGATCAATTGGGTTGAGGGGAGAATCAATTGGGGAAGCTTAAAATTGCTCGAAATCACGAGACAAAAGCTAACAGAGAACAAAAATTTCTGCTGCTGCCAAGAAGAACACGAAGCAGGCTACACCAGAGAACAGTCGTTCATTAAAACAGGAAACTGTCGTTCATTAAAACAGAAACGTACTTTATTTCAAACGCAACAGAAAACTGTTTCTTGTTGCGTATTCTTTTGAACTGTTTTCTGTTACGGGCTGAAGTGTTTCCAGCAACACTTATAGCCGTATCTAATCGACTGTGTGCAATCATATTCTCCTTGTAATCAATATTTTGAGCAATGAAAAGATCTTTTGAGCAAGTTTTCTCCACCATGAGCTAAGTTCCTTTACTGGGATGATGGAGGAGGTTTTTCTCTCAATTTTATGTGGTAAGTCTATTTTATTTAATTTATTTATAATTCTTTATCTATTAAATTGCATAGTTTTGAAATAGAAAAAACGATTTTCATTCAGTAGTGGTGTTTTTGTTTGATGGATCATGCTGGGTTGACGACCATTGATGTTCCATGCTTATGATTTACCTCTGCTTGTTTGCATAAAAACCTATTTTGGCAATATCTGAGCTTAATTTTATTTAAAAAGAATTACATGATTAATCACATAGTTGTGGGAAATAACTGAATCCTGATTCCTGGTTTTCTCCATATTTTCTAAAAACATCTCTAGTTTATTTTGCTTTGTTTTATTTAATTAGATTAAGTTTATTATTTTCTAAAATCATTACCTTCACAAGTTCGAGAATCGAACACTTTATTTACCACTTTTAAAACTACATCACATACAAACATAAAAGGAATCAATTTTATTTATTTAAATTGAGATTACATTTTGTAAACACCCTTTGTCTTATAGCTCTTTCCTACATTGTCTTTACACTGAGTTACACTTTTTTTTTTTTTTCAGATTCATATAACCCTTATCATCTAATATACCACAAGATACAAGAATTTTACAGATGTCCGGAACATGAAAACTTCATTCAATGTGAGAGTTTTGCCAAAAGTGAGCTTCATCCCAACTTTTGCAATTATCCCGCAACCTGTGCTGCGGACGAGTTACCCATATAGAGCATTTCTCCTTCCCCTACCTTCTGATAGAAGGTGAACACATCTTTGTTTCCGCAGATATGCTTGGTAGCACCAGAGTCTACCCACCAGTCTCTCACATTGGTTACCAATTTTGACTTCAGACACTGTACCAAAAACTTGTTCTTTTATTTTTCATAACAATTTAGCATTATTTTATTTTATTTCTCTACAAATAAATTCCTTACGATTTCTATAAAATATTGCCTAATTATAATATGAATATAATTTATTTATAATCAAATAATCAACACCCACGTATGCTTTATGAAAAAACATTTTAGAGCATGATAATAACGTTTTATTATGTGTCTTGATTTTAGTGCATCTCAACGTTTCATCAAACGTGACCTACGGTTGTTAAATTGAATGTATTAACCGTTTTTTAATAATTTCAAGACAGCATGCATACGATTCATATATTGAAATATATTATGATTATAATTAAGAAATCATACCTGTATATTATGATTCGTCCATATTCAGTTTCTGTTGCTTCCTTTAGAACGACCAAGAAAACTGCCTTCGAAAAATTCCGCAATTTAACGATAAAAAAAAAAATTGCCTCCGAAAATTCCGTAATTTAACGATCAAGAGAACTGCCTCCGAAAATTCCACACTTATTTTAGCAGAATGCTAAGAAATTAAATTCAAAGACCAAAGAAACAGAACATCATTTCATCTTTTATAGAATTCCACGGCTACCCCACTAATTCTTCTTCTTCGCGAATTCAACACCAAAACAGAATTCATTACGGGTAAATTTAGACAAAAGATTTGGTTTACCAACTCCTGAATCTCCAATAGATAATCAATCTTGTCTTCAAAAATTTGCCATTAGTTAGAATATAAATGCCGAATTTACAATTCAAAATTTTTAATCCATTAAGGCGTTAACTTTCATTTGCAAATATTACAACATTTGCTTTTAACCCATTAATTCTCCATGTCATGAATTAAGTTTCATTTGCAAACTTTAATTTTCTGTCTTCTTACGTGTCATTTGTTAAGTTCATTTTCTCCATGTCGGTGAAACTCTCGCCCAAACCCTTGCCATTAATTAGAGCAATTTCTTAAGACTCCCATTACACATTGCAAATTCCAGCCATAAATACCAACTTATCATAAGTTTCGTGCACAATAAATCCGTTGGATCAGCAATTTTTCCACAAACATTAAACACCAACAGTAAAACCAATGCGTCTGGACCAGGTGGTATACATTGACCTCTCTGCCTACCAGCCCCTTTTTCCGCTAAGCAATCTCTAGAGAAATTGATTTCTCTGCAACTATATCTGGATTGTAATAATTGGTTTTCATTGATTTCTCCAATCCACTAATTGGCTGTAACACCAAAAAAAAATTCACGGGCTGCATGCATTACTCATCATCTTCCAATTACTGCCATGTTCTCCTATTAAGCCCAAGTAGCTTAATCGTTATTGTTTTTGTAACTGATCCCGTAATTGAGGTCATTAAATAAATTCATTTTATTGTACTTCTCATTCCACATGATAATCTTGTAATTAATTTATTCTTGTAATTAATTTCTCATTTTCATCATCCATTTCCCAAGAAGAACTCAAATCAGTATCCATTGAAACAGAATGAACGAATTAAAAAATATCGAGTTAAGATTGTTGGATAATATCCTGTAACAGAGAACAAACCAAACAGAAGCTTGAAGATTGTTAAAGGGTTAGAAGAAACAACAACAGACTTCATACAAACACACACACAGGAAGATGGAGTCGCATGTTCAACAGACTGCCCTTAACTCGATATTTGTCGGGTACACCTCTAGAAAGAGTGTTGATATACCACTAGTGAGGACAAATGGAATCCAGGATAAAACCACCTGATACCAACCCAGCTAGCAAAAACTCGTTGGCCCGTTGCGAACTTAACAGCAGAATAAGAATGAAAAATTTTATCTACGTGCTCAAAACAAAGCAGGAAGAGGGGAAAGGACGACAGGATAGTAGCTGCGTCTGGTTTAAGGAAAAATGAAATCCTTTTTCTGCTTTTATAGGAAAATTTGAGAGAGGAGAATTAAATTGTATTTATGAAAAAATATTTTTTATTTAATTCAAATAAATTTTCATAAATAATGAAACAGTTTTTAATATGAATAAATTCCCATAAATAATAAAACAGTAAAATATTTATTATAGGAATTTAAAATAAAAGACCATTAAGTCTTGATAGGCACACGCTGGCACATGCTGCGCACACGTCGAGCTCACGCCGTGTACTCGACGGGCACACGCCATCTCACGCAAAATCACACGCAAGCATACGCAAGCCTGCGGCTCGCGTGCTTCGGTACGAAGCACCGCATATGTATGAGTTTTCCCACTAGCCCATTCCCTTAGTTCGTATCCAATACACAATTTCTTTCCCTTAGGTGCAACCTTTGTGGTAATATGGATAGACTTCATCCTTGGCTTGTCAAATGTGAGACTAACCAAGGGTTTCTCATTCACTAAAAAGTGAAAAGGTGGATTTGTTATTTTCACCCACATAATGACTAGCGACCCTTTGATCCCAGGATCAATTTCCAACAAGACCAAATATTAACAAATCATTTTTTAATCCTAACAAGTCGTCCCGAATGAACATCACATCGGTTATTTGTTTGGTAAGGTTGACCTATTCATTATAAGCTCTTTTCTTGACACAAATTGCAAACGAGTTCTTGTTCTTCACATGAACCTCTTAAAAACAAGAGGTAATTAAATCAGGTTGTTTTAATTGAGTCTTGAATCATATTATTCTTTTTTTATACTCTCTCTCTATCATATATATATAGAATTTTTAATTGAGTCTTGAATCATATTATTCTTTTTTTATACTCTCTCTCTATCATATATATAGAGAATAGGTAAATCGTTCATCTATTTTTATTCTTTACCCTTTATTTTATTTTTATGTATCAAAATAAAGATAATATGTGAGAAAATTTATTTTAAAATTAAAATTTTTTATATCCATTGTGATTATCAAAATCTAAAACTTTTTCCTTATATGTGGTACCAAAAGATCAGTATGTATTTATAACTTGATGCATTAATAAATAATTTTAGTTGAGATTATTTTTATTAACTAAATGTTGAATTTATATGTTTTTTTATTGTTATTGGTAGATTTTTTTAAAAAAAATTGTTTTACTTAAAAGTTGATATTTAAAAGTTCTCTTATCATTATATATATATATAAAAGTGCTCAATGTAACGCCTCATAAATTCATGACTTAAACCACCTACTGAATCCTGCGACGCAACTAACGCGTGTCCAGAGTTTTCCTCCTTTAAACACAAATAATTTAATTTTACGAGAAATCCAATAAATAATATTGATTAATAAATAATATTAGAAAGAATGAAATGCAAACCTAAATTGAAAGTAATTAAACAACTCAAGTAAACAACACTTAAATAATATTGAAATACGAACTCCCAGATCTCTGTGATACATGTTGTAGTTTTTGTCACTGCTAGTTTTTCTTCTACTCTAGCGTAAGAGATGCAAAAAAAGGGTGAGGCACTACATGTTCAGTAAGAACTTTTCTAAAATAATAAGCACACCGGAGATCATACTAGAGACAAAGAAATGATATCCATCAAAAGGATGAGCATTTGTACTCTTCCAATTATTTACTGATTTTAATTTTGTTTTCTCGATTACGCTTCCAATTTAAGTATTTAAAACTTTTATAGATTTTCGCTTAAGCAATTACTTTAGATGTATCTAAACTCCGTAGCCGAACATTTTATTTTAGAGGTTTTTCACTTTATTTTCTACTTTAGATATTCTAACCCTTATGTCTTTAGAACTTATACAACTTATGCCCGCCAAACACACAGAAACAAGTAATAGACTAGTAGTGGTCCTGAACTATGGCAAAAAGATCAACAACAACTAAAGCCCACAGCCACACGCACTAGTTGGATAGTTGTGGCCCTAATTTTTAAGTGAGTACATGAATAAGGTTTAATGCACTATAAAAACTTCCATACAGGAGCTTATGGATTCATAAAAGGACTTTATACAAGGACAAAATAAAATCATTAGTTATCCAATTTAAAAATTCTCTATCGATTATATTTTCATAATAGCTAAATTGTTTATATTTAGTTACTAATAATTAATCTAATTAACTAATAAATTAGAGTAATAAAATAATGCTATACTTAATGAAATCAAATCAAATATTTTTATATGTTTTGTTTTGGTAGGATAAAAAAGAAGAAGAAAAAAAAAAGAACTTTTTGGAGATTTTTAAAAAACCCTAGATTTTGAATCTTTGATTCACTCAATCAAAATGAGTGATTTTATTGAGAAATTTAGGTTGATGGATCCTTATATGATATGGAAACCAAATTTTACGTACCTCGTGATGAAATTGTGATTTACCCAACCAAAGATTGATTTTTTTAGTTTTTCAGACCTGTTTACAGTTGAGTTTTTCACTTCGTAGCCAACCATAAGACTAATTTACGGCTGGGTGATGATGAATTTCTAACCGTAACTGGTTAAAAATTAGAAAAACTCAATTTTTAACCAGTTACGGTTGGATATGGTATATCGAACCCAACTGTAACTCAGTTACGGTTGGGTTTTGGTCAGTTACAGTTGGGTTCGATATACTAAAACCCAACTGTACCTCAGTTACGGTTGGATTTTGGTCAGTTACAGTTGGGTTCGATATACCAAAACCCAACCGTAAAAAGCTCCTTCCACTTTTCTTTTTTATAATTACGGTTGGGTTTTTGAAAAACCTAAACGTAAGATCTTCTAAAAATGCAATTACGGTTGGGTTTTTAAGAACTCCCAACCGTAACACCTTTAGAACTTGATTTTACGGTTGAGTTTTGTCAAAAACCCAACCATAAATTACACTGAAAACCTAATTTTTGCTAAAAATTCAATCAATCAAACAATTTTCAAAAAAAAAGAGAGAGAAATAAAACGTGGAATTTGTCGAATAATACCTAACATAAATCATGCTTTTTTGTTGGAGAGTTTGAAATTGTCCGCCGATTTTTTCTTGGATTTCTGAATTGGGTTGTTGATGATGTTTAATTTGTTGGTTGGGTTGTTGTTGACGATATTCAAGCGAAGAAGATGAATAGATTTGATTAGAATAGAATTTTGATTTAGTTATTAGGTTTTAATTGTAGATGGAGGATAATTTAGATATTTTATTATTGTTTAAAACACCCCATAACCAATTATTTAGGTACCTTCAATCCTGAAAAAACTCCTCTATTAGAACCATAAACCCCTATATTAGACTTCATGTATAAATGCGGTTGATTAAAATTCTCCACACCAAATATATTATTAATTTCACTTCTTTAAATCTTATACTTGCAAACAGTAGTTTTGTATTCGCCGTTAGCAGTTTTCTTCGTTATAACTCAAAGCTATAAACTTGTTCATTTTTCTTAATATAGTTATTAATTAAGAGATGTCAATTATCAAGTGTATTATTACTTTTAATCTGACTACTTGGTGATACATTCTTGAGTGCAACTTTATGCACCTTTGCTAAACCAGGGGTGTATATTCCTCCCATGACCATAGGCAAAACTTTATGCACCTTTGCTAAACCAGGGGTGTACATTCCTCCTATCACCATACGCAAAACTTCCAACCTTGATTAATTATCTTATATATAATATTTGTATTTTAAAACAAAAAAAATTATGGGAAGTTGGAGAAATAAAAACTGGACACAAAACCCAAATCATCTGTGTCTATCTTATAACTTTTTTTATCTTCTAATGATGGAACCTTTAATACCTTTCCTATTATTTGAATATATTTAAACTAAACAAAAGCTTCTTTTTCATCCTTAGATAAAATATTAGATGCTGGAAAGATAAAAGATTAAAGAGACTTGTAGCATATTAAGATGTTTAAAAAAAAACATATTAGATGCATTAAAAATATTTTTTCGGTTTTAAGAAAAAGTGTTATTATCACTTTTTTATTTTAACCTAAAAATAGATCAAATTGAAAAAATTAACAATAACTCTTTTACTTAAACGGATGTGTATAAAGTTGATTCAGGTTTAAAAGTGTATTTGTTGTTACTAGGAGAGAGAAATAGCGTAATTTTTGGAGTTTTGTTTTCTTTGCTTAATTTCTTTTTCCATATAGGAAATTTTAGATCCTGGTGGAGGTAAAAATCCATTACAAGTCGAACATGAAGGTATGGATGTTGAAGATAGAGTCTGTAACCATAAAATAGTTAACGATCAGTGGGGAGGAGTTGGGAATTCCTCATTTCATTTAAAGATAAACTCTTGTCAACTGGATCTCAGGTATTCCCTAACGAAGAAATTTTTCTTAATATATTACTGAAAGCTTAGAAGAGTGTGAGATTAAATTCTCTAAAGAAAATGGTTCAAATTCACATGTTCATGTGATTAACCTTGATTTGGAAACAAGGAAAAGAAACTGTCAAAGATGCAAGTGGTGTATTATTGGGACAGTCCAAGGGAGAAATTGGTGGTGTAAGTTTATACAAGAGAAAGTGAATCAGCTTTGGAAATTATCTGCTCCATTGAGTATTCTGGACCTTGGAGTGATTTTTTCCTGTTCAAATTTGGTAATCTGAATGATTACAAGAAGGTTGTTTTTGGAGGACCTTGGTTCATTTTATGGCACTTTCTTAATTTACAAAGATGAAACCCTAATTTCAGGTCGTCCAATGCTAAGATTGATAAAACGGTTGTTTGGGCTAGAGCACCTGAACTACCATTAGAATATTTTGATAAAGACATTATTTATAGAATTGGGAACAAAATAATGCAAACAATCAAGGTTGATCTAACTACTGAACAAGTAACAAGAGGCAGATTTGCTAGAATCTGTATTGAATTGACACTATAAAGCCTCTAGTTCCAATTCATTGGGATATGAGGATGTGTTCATAGTATTGAGTATGAAGGTCTTAGTCAAGTTTGTTTCAGGTGTGGGAAGGTTACTTATAAACAATAAAAATATGGTAATCAAAGGGTTTTGGAGGTTGGCTTAGGTGAAGAAGGTCGGTCAGATTCTCAGGAGAGTGCAAGAAAGGAAAATCAAGAGTTTGGTCCTGTGATGTTAGTTAGTGATAAGAAGACTAAGAAGGTACCAAACCAAGTGCTAGAAGTGAAGATGGTGGCATTCAGGTTCTCAGTTTATATCATGAAGCTAATAACAATTGGAGTAATGTGTTTAGAGAGCAAAGGAAGGAATGAAGGGAAGAATGGTATTTTTAGCAACTAGAGTACCAAGCAACATGATAAAGGTCAGCGACAACAATCATCCAACAAATTTTCTTTATTAGAGAAGGGTGCTGATGTTGAAGGGAGTAAAGATGGAAATGATAACGGAAGAGAGATTAGTGGAGATGGTGATAATCAGGGGTCAGTAAGGATAATGAAACATATTACAAATAATGGCCGAAAAATTATTATTGAATTTCAGTTACAAAAGAATGGTGTTTCCGTAATAATTGTGTGCATGAAGGTGCCACTGATTCTCTTAATAAAAGAGTTACAGAAAGGTTAATGAATGGCAATCATGAGGGAATTACAGAGATGAGTGGTGATAGATCTTTAAATACCAGAAATTGTGTGGAAAATGATATGAGAAATGAGGCTGGTATTGTGAAGGTACTCAAGGTTCAAAGAATGGAACACCAAATTTCACTACTCAATGTCTTTTCACAAAGACGAAAATGCCACTGGAGGACACATGGATGGTGGCGAATTTATTAGTTCATAGGGAAAATCAAGAGTTAATGGAAATGGAATCAGATCTAGTGGAGATAATATTCGAATAAATAACAACAGGGGACCAATTACAGTATTTGATAAAGGAAATCGAGATACTTCACATTCAGTTGAATATTTTACTTCCAGAACTAGTGCACACACCAAGCCTAGTGAACCTGGATGGAGTTTTGGAGCAGGCAAACAGGATTTTGAGGCCCATCAGACTTTCCACGTCAAATTGGACTCATCTCGAGCTAGACGAGTTCCTAAGATGAGGGAGGGAATAAGAAAATTGCGATCCAAAGAATTGGTTAGAAGCAACAACGTTAGAAGTTATCATACGATCACTAGTGGAAAATCCTGCTCTAACTATAATAAAAATCCCAAAAGGTTTGTGGCAGTTCGAGATGATGATAACTATTCGTTTGGACTTGGACGTGAACAACGAAAGGATGCTCAAGACAACACTCATCCCATTAATAATGACGATGGATTAGCATGATGCAGAGGAGTGGAGGGACTTTCAGAGGCCCATGACACCACATGAACTTAACCCTGGTTTGTGTATGCTCTCATCTTATAGTATGAAGATTTTTTCTTGGAATTACAGGGGCCTGGCAAGACCCTCTTTTGTTTGTGTTATGAGAAAGATGATCAAGAGACACAACCCTTCAATTGTGGCTTTATTAGAGATTAAAGTGCTGGAATATGATATTTCTGATATGTTAGTAGGTTCAAATTTATTGATTCAATCATTGTTGATCCCCATGGATTTTCTGGAGGTCTTTGTCTGTTGTGGAATGGAAGTGACATTGATTTTTAGGCAACCAACAAATCTAGATAGGCAGTATATGTTGTGGTTACTGCAAAATTTCAAAATCCTTGGGTTCTATCCTCTCTTTATGGGAGTCCAAACAAAATTGCAACGAAAAGAATGTAAAGTGAACTTCATGCTATTTCTAAAATCCCCAATGTTGATTGGCTGGTGATTGGTGACCTGAACACCATTAGATATAGCCATAAGAAGGTGGGAGGGAGAAAACCAACTATCAATTAGACAACGGAAGTTCAGGAGGTAATGAATGTTTGTGGTCTTATTGATTTGGGGTGTAATGGCCTAAAATATACCTGGAATAACAAAAGAGTAGAATCTGCCAATATTAATGAGAGGATGGATAGGGCGATGGTCAATTCAAGTTTGCAAATGAGATTTGATAAGGCTCAGGTAACCCATTTACACTATTATAATTATGACCATCGTGGTTTGCTTGTTGACTTAGAGCCTAGGAAGAGCTTTGATGATATGGACTGAGGACCCTAGATTTACTGATGTGGTTAGGAATTCCTGGTCCTATGATGCTACAAATTTTAATAATTCTAGTTTCTTGGATAACATCTCTAGAATTCAGGTGGAAGCAAAAAATGGAATAAAAATGTTTATGGACATTCATGATCAGATTAGTAAGGCCCATGAAAAACTTAGTATTGCTCAAAAATAACTTTGATAATTGGCCATCTGATTAGGCAAAGACTAGAATGACAAATTGTCTCATTGATTACTTCATATTGATTTAATTTGAAAAAAAATTTGGAGACAAGAGTCCAGAATTTCTTGTCTTAAGGAAGGGAACCTTAACACTAGGTTCTTTCACACCTCCACCATGGTTAGAAGGAAAATAAATGCCATTGTCATGCTTAGGAATGGTAATTGGATTCAATCTAGCAAGGATATTGAGGAGCATATTGTTAATCATTTTAAAAGTTTATTCAATTTGACTGATACTTTGATTAATGTTTCTAAGCTCAATGACCTTTTTAATCCGGTTATTAATGTTGTTGATAATGCTGAGCTCTGTAATAAAATTACTGAGGAAGAAATTGTTAGTGTTGTTAAGCAACTTGGAGCATTGAAGGCTCCAGGTCCTGATGGGTTTCAAGGTATCTTCTATTTTAAATATTAAAGTCTTATTGGGTCTAGTGTCATTGGCCTTGTTAGGAATTTCTTTGAAACTGGTCAGATTGATGAGAGACTAAATAAGACATTCATCGCCCTAATCCCTAAAACTAATGTCCCACTACTATTAAGGAGTTTAGACCAATTATATTTTGTAATTTTTGTATGAAAATCATAACAAACATACATAGGCCCATGCTTGATAAAATTATCTTAATCAATATGCTTTCATATCTGATAGGTCCTTGTTTGACTCTACTGTGTTGTGTAATGAGATCATCCATTTTTTTAAATATAAGAAAGGTGACAAAGGGTGGATGGCTCTAAAGTTGGATTTTGATAAAGCATATGATAGAATTAACTGGGTTTTGATCAGAAATTCGTAAACTGGATTATGTAATGTGCATATACTGTTTCATTTCAGGTCTTGGTTAATGGCTCTCTTACTACTACATTTAGGCCTTCTAATGGTTTAAGTAAAGGGGACCCTTCGCCCCCTTATATGTTTATCTTATACCTTGAATAAATTCTGGGATTGCTAACAAGTCTTTGTCTGGTTCTACTGTGGCTAGAGGAGCTCATATGGTTACCCATTCATTATTTGCAGATGATATCATTATTTTTTTCTAAAGATCACTTACATAAATGTTGTCAATCTTAGGATCTTGCTTGACAGGTTTAGCATGTGTACTGGCCAGAAAATCAATAACAGTAAGTCTACTTTGTTAACTTCTTCAAATCTGGGTAGAAGTTTTACTAAAGGGATGGCCAATTCCCTAAATGTTCTGGTTGCTAAGAATTCAGGTAAGTATCTCGGAAATACCTTTGCAGTGGGGTAGGGTTAGTAAGAAATCTTACTATGATATTATGGAGAAAATGTGCAATCGTATACAAGGTTGGAAGTCTGGGACCCTTAATATTTTTGGTTGTCACACTATGCTTAGGTCCACAATTGACCCAATTACTAGTCATCTAATGTCAATGGTTAATCTTCCAGAAGGTTTGATTAGAAATCTGGATAAAATTAGGAGGAACTTCTTTTAGAATGGTTTTAAGGATAAGAAAGGAAATTACAGAGTTAAGTAGAATACTGTGTGTAGACCTATTGAGTATGGTGGTGTGAACATTAGGGACCTAGATATTCATAACTTATCTCTCCTTTCTAATATGGCATGGAGAGTCTTATCCAATCCTTGTTCGATCAAATCTAGGTTTTTAAAAGCTAAGTATCACAAGACCTCTGACTTTTGGTATGCTGAAATGAAGAGTTGTGTGTCGTCTAGTTGGAGAAGAATAATTAAATGTAAAGATACCATTATAGAGTGCCTTAGGTGGAACATAGGAAATGTTACTAGTGTTGACTTCTGAGAGACACATGGGTAAGTGGTTTACCTATTGTTGATAGAATGTAGGGAAACAACACCATTTTTCCTACAAAAGCTGTTAGCACCTACATGAACATGAATAACTTAACCTGGGATACTACTAGGTTAGAAGCTAGTGTTCCTAAAAATATTATGAGGGGTATTGTTATTCTTGTCAATAACATCCCTAACAATCTGGTCTGCTAGCAAAACAGGATCTGTAACTGTTAAAGAGGCGTATAAATTTCTTTACAACAAAAACTATGGAAATGGTGACATTAATATGGAACGGAAATTTCTTTAGAAACTAAAATATCCTCATAAATATAAATTCTTTCTTTGGAAAATTTGCCATAATAGGATCAATGTGAATGTAAATTTGAATCGTAAAAGAATTAGTGATCATCCTGGTTGCTCTTTATGTAACAATGATCTTGAGACTCTTTTTCATTTATTCTTTGGTTGCAAAGTTGTGTTGCCTATTCGGGATAAGATCAGTAGGTGGACATGGAAGAGTTTTGATTTTGGAATATTTAATCCTAGCTTCTTGAAGCAATTTTGTTCTTTATGATGCTAGGATTGGTAATCTCAAATGGAGGGACACATGCCCATTCTTCTTGTGGGAAATTTGGATACATAGGAACAAGTATATTTATAAGAAAACTAAGTTTAATCCTAATTAGATTGTTTCTAATACTTTAAGACTATCTAATAAATATCATAATGTTGTCTAAAAAGCCTATTGATAAACAGAAAGAGAAGAAGAACAACTTTGCTTGGCAAACTCCTTGCATGGGATATTATAAGATCAATACTGACAACTCTTGTAATGATCTTGGTTATGTATGAATTGGTGGAATTGTCAGAGATGAAGCTGGAGCTTTTGTTTCCTGTTTTAGCAAACATATTTTTTTCAAAAATAACAGTAATATTGCGGAAGTCTGGTTAATTAGAGATAGGTTGTGTCTGGTTGCTGAGCTGGGCATACGTAACCCAGAAGTGGAGAGTGATTCAGCTAAGATGTCCAATTGTGTAATAGAGAAGCAAGGCCTAAATTGGATACTCACGGACTTATCTAGGACATTACAAGGCTTAAAGATTCCTTTGACCATGTGATGATCAAGCAAAGATATAGAAAACCTAATTTTGTTGCGGATATTTTAGCTAAAAATGGTGCTGCTAAGGAGAATGACGACATTTAGATTACAAATATGCCTAGTTTTATTTACTCTATTTTTCAAAGTGATATTACGGGTGTTACTACATCACTTGTTAACTTTGAGTCCTCTTAGTCTTGCTTAAAGATGTCGTTTTATAAAATAAAATAAAATAAAATAAAATAAATAGTTTTATTTTGGGGGATTTTGTGTGAACCCCTCTGAATAATATGCTATTTTGCATTACCTCCCCTATTAATTACAAATAGGCGAAGCCTCCCTTTTGTTAGTTATGTCGTCACATCGCAGTTAAACGTACACGTGACCTACACGTGTATGTCATTATTATATATTTAAAATTTCGTAATAAAAAATACCCGTGACGTGTTTCAATATTAACCTATTAAAAAAAGTTACAACGTGGTGCTCTCTCTACCTGTTAAAATTTTTTTGTTGAACAGTCACCTTCTTCACTATATATATATATATCCCTAAAATCAAAATCAGTAGTTAGAAAAATAAAGTTGCCACTAATTTATACCAAAGGAAAGACGAGAAAAAAAAAGCATATCAAGCATTGTGACGGATCTTCAAATATGTCCATTGAGGTAATTTTCGTATTCCGCCATTAAAAGGGGGTAATCCAAATTATTATATTTACAGTACATGGTTAACACAAATAAAAATTTAAATTGTAGAAAACCAGTGATGATAAAGATGATGAAGTTACCTGTCAAATATGTATGCAATCAACACATTCTGCAATATCTTGCCTATTCATGTACTCCCAAGTGTAGAAGATGCAATGGAATTAGAACGGTTTGAGAAGGGAACACTCAAGAAAGTTCACAAAGGATGTTCTTAAGGTGTTTTGTCTTGAATTGTGGTGAATTACAATGGTTGGATGAAGTTGTGAAGTTGCCCACATCTAAACAACATTTTAGCAAAGGGTTGCTTTAAGTGTGATAGTCGTATACATTGGGCTAAAGAATGTCCTGAAGGAAGAAAAAAAGACATCAATGCAAATACTATTCTAAGTGAATTGTGTGATCAGTTTCAAGGATCACTGGTGTTAAAACAACGAAAATGAAAAGATAATCAATGTAATAACAAGAATTGAATAAAGCTCATTTAAGTTAAGATTTTACTTGCATCAATTGTCAAATAACAAAATAAAGAAACTGTAAAATAAGATAACACAAAGTATGAAAGTAGGTTTTATCGGCACTGCCAACTGATCAAATCCTATTAGTGTCTCTGTACAAAAAAATGGCAAGTAAGTAGCACATTACTAAGCTATAAATCAGAGTATGTATGTACTACGTACAAAATATGACCTTGATATTAAAAAAAAACAAAAAAAAAACTATCACAAATGAATCTAAAAGAACCTAAAGCCTCCATGTAGGTGGCTTGAAGGTCTGGGATGGTGGTCCACTAGATGAATACATTCAATCAGCTCTAAAACCAGTCTGGTTATGGAGGTTTGTAACAGTTGATTCTCTAGCAGATACACCCACACCAGTATAAGGAGGAGGCACAAGTCCCATGCCTATGCCTCTTGCTTTTACTTGTGCGGCAGTTGTTCCTCTTCCTCCATCTCCAATTCCCCTAAAATCATGTAAGCATGCTAAGTTATAAAATACTAACAGTTTGTAATATAAAAAACCCAAAATAAAACATAAGTTAGCAAACATTACCTCTTAGTAGACTGTGAAGCAGATTGTGATGAGGGACCAGGTGGAATATTGGTTCTTCTTCTTATGCCCCTACCACTTGTAGATGGTGCATTTTTGGATGGGAAAGTTCTGATGTTATGGGTAAGGGAACTGCAATGTGAACACTTTCTATTACCAATATTAGTTTTCTCAAGTCTTCTTCAATGTCAGACCTAATCCTTTTAATCATAAATCTACTAACCTTTCTCTTGAACTTTGGTTTACAATCATTTGATGATGTATAATGAACATTTTGGTTTTAGTACAACCCATAAATAATTATGAACATTAGAGAGAACATAGAAAATTACCTCAACCCAATTTTCTTGACTTGCACAGGCCCTTACTACACCTTCATAAGCATTTTTGTAAAATGCCACCTTGTGCAAGTTATCCACCAAACTACAAAATGAATAAAATGTAAGTTGAAAGTGAATGCATACGACTTATGAAATGTTTAAATTAAATTTTACTTAGAAGGAGATCCATATACAAGTTTGTGGCAATTGTAATTGCATGCACACAAGGAATACCAGTGATGTCCCAAACACAACAATTACATGATTTCTGTTGCAGGTCCACATCCGATCTCTAGAACTTAAGTTGTTTACCACACACTAAACATATTTACTTACTCCAAATAATCCGTATCTTTTCTTCTTCTCTAATTTGTTCTTCATAATTCTATCAGTTCTTGGCACCAATATCATACCATCACTTTCCCATTTCTTAGCTTTCATCTTCCTCTCAAACAGTATTTACAAATTAAAACCTTCCAAAACTCTGTGCAAGGACTTTGATCTAACATCCAACATCCAATTGTTGAAACTCTCTGAGAAATTGTTTGTTACATGCTCATATTTTGAAGTTAAATCAAATGTGGACCTAGCCTAAGCATTGTCTCTACATCATTAAACTAACCATAAGCCTTCTAAGAATCTTTCTCTATTTGTAACATGTATCTCTTGTGATCAACATCTCTATAAGCTTTTGAACCCCCC
>JAJJMC010029954.1:384692-410977 GCA_023531435.1 Papaver californicum
CCCTAAGATAGTGTTTTCAAGTGACTTCCCTTGTGTGTAGCTTTAAATTTTTCAAACATATGCCTAAAGCAGAACCTATGCCTATTAGTAGAAAAAAAACTCACAGATGGAACTAATCCTTTCTGCCTGTATGATATAAATGTAATTGTCATCTTATGTTTTTAAATTCCTATCTTTAATGGCATTCATAAATAAGGTCCAATTTTCCTTATTTTCACAATCACAAATACATATTGCTAGGGGGTACATACCATTGTTAGAATCCAGAGCCACATCTGAGAGCAACACTCCGCCATACTTGCCTTTTAGATGACATCCATCAAGCCCAGTAAATGGTCTGCATACATATATAAAACGCTTCAAGTAAACATCAAATGACAATATACAGGAGCTAAGTAAGTATATTGTCCCTTCAATTGAATTGCCCCATAACTTATGGCTATACTCCCTTCGTTCTTCAATTGAATTGCCCCATAACTTCAGGTGAACACTTATATCCATCTTCATAAGACCCATAGGCTTTGGTAAGTGCTTTACCTAGACCTTTCTAACATACCTAATTCTTGAGTGACACTCCATGCTTTTTTAAATTCCTATATTTTATTTTTCTAGGTTTCAAGTAGTAATTATCCTCTCTTACATCATCCTCTATAATTGAAGCTATCCAAGTGGAGTTGGCCATTTTGTTCACATTTGACCCAGTCATGTTAATAAAAGTGTGCTTTCCACATACTTGGCGCTTTAATTGTATGACCATCAGATTGTCTGCAAAATACACACATTTGTTAGTACCAAAATATGAAACTATGTAAAATTAATAACGTGGGTAAGTAAATTTTAGTTCAAAACTTACAGGTTACCATTGAGCATGAATGTATATTTGTCATCCACATACTTGAAATATAATCTTCTTTGTTCATCCTTTACCTTCCTCACTTCAAAACAATTATCATTAGTCATAAACATCTTGTATTCTGATCATGGAGTATGGTCTTTACCCTCAGAATCCTCATATATATCATCATATTTTTATGAAAATTTATGGTATTCTCCATACCTTTCTGGCTTTGCTGAGCAATCATCATCTAAATCAGTGTCATATTCAGATTCAGATTTATCCTCATCCTCACTTGATAATTTGTCAGATCTACTACTGTGATAATCATCTTCAATTGGAAAATCATCAATGTCTTGATTACGAAGATTAGTACTCTCATGAGTACATCCAACTATTCTTTAGGCATATCAAACAACTTTTCTATAGTTTCATGCTCTTCATCCAACTCAACTGTAGGTGTTTTCTTATTCTTCTTTGATGATGCAGCTGCAGCTGGGGAATTACCATCCACAT
Source organism: Papaver californicum (assembly GCA_023531435.1). NCBI lineage: Eukaryota > Viridiplantae > Streptophyta > Magnoliopsida > Ranunculales > Papaveraceae > Papaver > Papaver californicum. Next base: position 386,044 of record JAJJMC010029954.1, read on the forward strand.
TTGCCCTTTTTTGTGTGTTTTGCTTTTTAGTAGGTTAAAACTTTCTAGGTGACACTCTTCTTACAACAGGTTCTTGAGATGTCTTTTTTATAATAATTCTTCTAGCCACTGCCTTTGGTGTTGTTTTCTTGCTAACAATGGAACTGATGTAGTCCTTGATAGGTGTGACTTACTGACTGGACTGCTGATATGGCTACTGACTAGGCTCTTGAGTTTTTCTGATGATGTGGCTGCTGACTAGGATGTCCAGTACACTGCTTAGGTGGCTGCTGACTAGGATCTTTAGTACACTAATGAGGTGGATCCTTATCATCCAATTCAAAATTACATCTATGAATTGGTACTTCCAGATGAGATTGTGTGGATGGACCAATGGGATCAACTTCAACATTTATGCCAACCCCATCAGGTTCAACAAACTTTTCCACAACTTCAATTGTACTTACACCAATGGGATTCACATGATTCATAAACAAATGAACCTCATTAACTCCATCTTGATCACTGTCAGTGCAAAACCTAATCAAATCTCTATCATTTTTTACATCATATAAGAACCCTTTTTCCAAATACTGGAATTGTATAACACCTCCCATTCCATTCAGCTAATCTCCCATTGAAGCAATCAGATTAACCAAATACAACTTGTCTCCATCATAACCAGGAAAATCCACCACTTTACCATTAATATAATCAAAATAGTGAAATCCCCCAACTACATGTTGTTTGGGCCAATATCCACCATAATAAACTAACAAATCTTTCTTACGATAATCCACTCTATCACTATGATTAAAAATAACATAAATAGAATCAGTTTCAAACACCTGCCATTATCACCAACAAAGGTTACAATCAAACCCATATTAACAATACCAATATATAATAACAATAAATCAGTACTACTAATCATGCTAAACTCAAAAACATAGGGGAAAAAACCTTTGAAAAACCCTAAAATCAAACTGTAATTATCATCAAACTAACCATTATAAACAATAAACTAACAATTATACAAAATAAAACAAACCTAAATCCAAACAAAAGTCGAATAAACCTTAAGCAAAAATCAAAAAAATAACTTACGATCTTCGCAGATCTTGAAACTGCATGTTATGATCCTTCCAGCAAACAGTTATGTTTTTTGTTATTCTTCTCCTTCTCTACTTTAATCGCACTAAACAGACAAAAAAATCCTCGCTTTCTCTCTTTGTCTCTCCTCTTCTCCGAAACTGAAGAAAATGGTTTCTTCTCTCACCTCATCGTGTATTTGGTAGGTGAGATTTTGATATTGTACATTTTTAAACATATATCAAGAATAGATCTAAATCTGATTGTTCATATATTTGATTAGATTCTGACTATAAGATCGAATCGACCATCAACAAACACGTGTCCAGTTTTTTATTTGGCCTAAAGGGTATTTCGGGGTTTTATGTTTTTTTTATTTTTAATACTCCCTCAATTTCAAAATATCTCCTCTATTATATTTTCATCAGTTTTAAAATTGTGTCCAGCTTCTGTTTATGCTCGTATTATCCCGATAAACTCTCAAATATACCCTTGGTCTTTTATACTCATAAACTTATTTTTAACGGGATCCAGTTTAAAATTTTAAATGATATTTGTATAATTAGGAAACAAATGTGATAATATCTTTATTGCTTATATTTCATTCCTTTTAAAAATAAACTGATATTTTTAATTTTTGTAATAATAAAGCATTTAGTAGGGGTAATTTTGGATATTCCTCCTGTCTCCTTAATATTTTGACTTAGTCAAAGCGGACATATATTTTAAAACAAAGGGACTAATAAATAGTAACGAACACGTTCTCTGCACGTGCACATGGTCGTAGCAGAATTAACAAAAGGGATGCTTCACCTATTTGTAATTAACAGGGAAGGTAATGCAACATAACATATTATTCAGGGATAACACAAAATCCCTATTTAATTTTCAACCATGAAATATTCATATAAGTATGCAATTGATTCGAATAAGTCATACAGTTCATGGTCAAACATAAGTTAAACAAGGCTCTTCCTGATTATTCTCTATTTTGTGTAATTGATATTTATTAACTAAATTAGTTACTATGATTTAGGATAAAAATCAATCACGAATAATCGCATTTATTGTAATTGGATTTTTCCATTGTATCTCTACTATAAGTATTATAAATTAATATCTTTTACCTTCTTTTGGGTATCAAGGAAGCTTACCTTTATAATTTAATTAGCCAGATCATGAATGACGAGAGATATAAATATACTTGACTTCAGTTCAGTATCAAACATATTGAACACACAAAATCGATTAAGAAAAAAATAAAATACTAACATTATTTTCATCAAGTTAATCAATCAAACATTAAAACATATTAATTATATATTTTTATACTATACAGGAATCTTAACGATAAGCAACCTTTTTCCATGCTTTTAAAAAATAACAACTATTTTCTTGAGGTGTTTAGAACAACAGTTGAATTCGGTATTGTCAATGGACATTCACAAGCACGATTTGGAAAGTTTACCAAGGTCACAAACCGCTCCAACAAATTTTGCGATTTCTTGGTTGATTCCAGTTTTTTTTCCCCTTAGTTTGGTTTCAAAGGAAACTAGTAAGACTTTATTAGAAACATGATTAAATCATTACTAATACAAAAATATTTAACCGGTTAGGGTAACTTGGCATCCGAGATTTTTTCCTTGATGAGAAGGACAAAAAAAAAAAATGTGAAGCGAGAAAAATGAGGAATATATATATGACATCTTGGAATTTATTCCCATTCTTTTTTATCTCAAATTTCCAAAAAATATATATAATTAAATTAAATTACCCGGTTTAAATATATGACATCTAAGAAGGGGATGAATGTGCACCTAGGGTTAAGTAGGGTGTACGAAGTTCTTTTATAATTTGACCTTTAAACTTAGCATTTTATCTTGTTAATGCAATTACGCAAAGAGATTTTCAAGACATTTGGGGGGACTAATGTCGTATATACATTATGAACAGTACTACATCAAGACTTCTCAAATTGTTCATTAAAACATAGATAAAAATCACTATGATGACTTTCCATATTATCCACCGGAACATGTAGAGTTATCATGGTATATTATTTTAGACCATGATGACTAACTTTGTAATCGTAATTTTACAATTTCCAACTTAGACAAGCAATCAAATCACTAAAAAATATGGCAGTGAATTTTTGATATATATAGCTTGTAACTGGGGTTATTTTTTTTTATCGTTGTTGCGGTTCCTTTTCCGATTTCTCTTCTTCTTCACCACATGATTTTTTTTTCTTCTCCCATAGACTCTTTCTTTGTGTTTATCTATGATTTTTGGATCATCTACTTTCAGTAGATATTGTTTTTGACGATCCATATTGGTAGAAGAAAGTTCTCGAATCGGTGATTATCGACGACGGATTGAGTTTGAAAAAAAAATAAAGAAAAATTCATTAGGGCTGGTGAAAGAGTTCTTTTGGAATTATGAAATGGGTGCTGGTTTATAACTTAGGATTTCGGATTAATATTGAGGGGGTGTTGTAGGGCCTTGGGCTAATATGTGTGCGAACCATATAGATATAACCATAGTTTACCTCATAGCCTATATAGAGTCTTAATCCTATATAGTATGTAACTATTGTCTAATGAATAAAATTTTTCCTTCTTATATTCTTCTACATCCTAGTTATACTACAACACGTTATCAGCACGACTCTACCAACTGTGCAAAGATAAATTTATCGTTCGATACTGGTGATGGATTATTTCTTGAAGATTAGCGTGGTTCAGATCTTATTGTTTTCATATTATGGATGCGTTACCAGATATTCCTCTTAACAAAAGATTTTCGTATTCATAGTATATACTAAGATTTTACGGATGTATGATTATCAAACATAGATATTTCATCGTTAGATTTTCATAAAATTTTAATATGTTAAAACAAATTAGGCATTAATCACTCTCTAAAAATTCACACAAATCATAATATGATGTCATCTCTAAAATCTCTGTGAATGGTTTTAATTTTCGTTCAGAAAAACCCTAATCCAAACAAGATAGTAATAAATTCATATTTGGACTTTCAACCGTTGGATTATTCTGAAATTTTGGTATATGTTATACCCAAAAGTCGTATATCATGTGCAAAATTTTCATAAAGATCTAACCATGGTAAATACTCGAAAGAAATCTATCTTGACAGCTGCTTCTACAAAAAAACATAATCTAGGATAATTATATGACATCATGTTTATCTTCTTATCAAACTGTTGAATTATTTTTAAATTTTAGTATGTGTCATACATTAATATCATGTAATTCTCCTATAAACTTTTCATAGCGATCCAATCGTATTAAGTATTCAAAAGCATGCAATTCTTGCAGTTGTCTCTACAGAAACGTAATCTAAGGCAGTCATGCGACGTCATGAATATCTTTTTATATATATGTTGGATTCTATTAAAGTATTAGAATGTTCAGCTTAATATACTTATGCATCTTATTTAAAAGTTTCATCATAATCGGACATTGAGAAGAGTGTTTACAGATGACTATACTTGGATGATGAAATTTCCAATTTTAGGGTTAACAAAATACTTTGGGCCTATATGCCAATAGTTTTAAGGTTATTGTCAATGGGCCTGAATTCTTTGTATATAATGGACCATATGAGCACTTTTGTTGACCATGACCTAGTCAACCCAATGGACCGGTCCTTGACCGAAAAGTTGATTGGACTTTGACTAAACCAACTCGACTCGAATTTGACCTTTTTTGGACTCAGAAGTACTTGAGCACCATTAAAGAGTCGTCTTTCTAGTAAGGAAAGAATGAAAAAATGACTTGATTTGTGTGTACAAGTACAATTCTTCTGTCATAAAAAATTCTACCTATGACGATAAGTCGTTCAAAGCGGAAGCCATACCTTCTGTGTTTCTAAGGCGACATATTAACTTCAGACTATGTAATGCTTTGAACGAAGTTTGTCGAAACATTCATTTTCCCTAAAACATGAATATTTAGTGGGATGTAGTCTACTTGTTAGGCTATAATAAGTCAATAACTTCGACAATGATATGTTGCATTAAAAGAACACCTCAACTTTTGTTGAAAGAAACTCACAAAAGTTGCCATGAGTAAATTTTTTTTTCTTTTTTTTTCCTGCTTCATCCATTATACTAAAGAATCAGTATAGGTTGAAGTATGAAAATATAAGATCAACAATGTCACACATTTTGGGATAAAGAAATTTCTCAACTATTAAGGCAAGATTAAATATGGAAAGAACCCAGAAGAACAGGGGGTTAAACGTGTTGAATCATACCCACCCTTGGTATACTTAAAACATGTAAAAGAAAACACATAAATTATGGTAGAAGATATGAATTTTTCTAGTATATGGACAAAGATGTAATTCTGGATCCAGTAGTAACGGTAAAAAGTAAATCTATCTACCGAGCATGGGACAAATATGTACTTATGATATACCATGAAAGTTGGAAATCTTGGTATAATAAATTTAATAAGAATGGTACAAGCACTGTAGTGCGAGTGTCATATATTAGTATTCAACTACAAGAGAGGTATACGGAGTTTAAAGGAAAACAAACTCATTACATTCTTGGAGAAGGCCATACCCTAGACGTTAACTTTAATGGCAACAAGAACTTTCCCAGTCAATACACTTACCCAATTCAATTGTTTTATTATCTATAGTCAATCAAATTTTGTATTATTTGATTCTCGATTTTATATGTTTTGATCCTAGATTACTGATTACATCATAATCTAACCGATATTTCGTTAGCTAAAATAAAGATTTTTTTCTTAAAGATGATATCCATTGTCTGCTCTTATAGAATGAAAAAAATTCGTGAATTGATCGATGAGATAAGTTCTTCTTTTGCAGTTTCACTAATGAGTTGATAAATTCCCTTCGTTGAGGTCTTCGTCGCTCTTTAGTTCCACTTTCTCGACTGATGAATGCTCTAAGTTGCGATTTGAAGAGATAGATCGGACATTGGATCCTAAAGTGTCCCGTCTATATTGACTTATGTAATGATGGATCTGGTTTTCTAGGGATCAGCAGGATTCTCAAACTTCCACGAGACTAAAATACTCTAGAGCACTTGAGATACACTCTAAAGCACTTGAGTTAGAAGGATCATTCGTGCATTATGATAAAAAGTATACCATCTTCATAAACTACAACACTCCAAAGTAAATTAGATAAATTTTATTTTGTTACGTAATAAGGCCACACCACTTATTATATGAAGCTCTTCAGGAAATATACAACTACTTGTTAAACTGTTTCCTTAGATAATGCCATGTGATGATTTGATCATCACAAGTAATAGTCGAGTGAAGCAATGCTCAATATGTGTTTCCTAATTGGTATAATAAATAAAGTTACATAAGATCTGTAAGAACTAAGAGCCAATCACACTTTGTTAAGTTCCTAACGGTTTTCATATAGTAACTCATTATGAGAATATAAATGCATCTATATATTACCTATAATAAATGTGAAAGGAATAACATTTCACAAAAAATAATGAGTCAATTAGTATAGTGAACTGTAAGTCATTCATACTTGAAAAATTGAATCCATGTCGATTGTCATTGAATATGTAATGTTGGGGATTGAATCATTCTTGTTTTTACATAACCATAAAGGCACTTTGGTTGTGACATGATGTTCTGTTTTGAAAGAACTCAAATGGAAATCCCTTTATTTGAGCGAACAAGAAAATGGGAATTACAAAGATTGAAAGAATGCAAAGTGATGGCATCTCTCACAATCAATGCTTTCTCAAGTACTAAAATCACCACCTCCCCTCCCATTATGCTTTTAAAGTAATAAAACATGTCATTCATTTTATAAATTCTTTTTTTAGTAAATAGGATTGAGACCATCCTAAGATGCATATGGTAAACAATCTATTATTTTAAAAGATATTTGTGAACATATCCATGTAGAATACGGACCATTCAAGTGATTTATGGATCTGGTGGATAATTCGAAGTGTTGAATTAGTTATTTTTCACAAGAAATGATACGTTTTGAAACAATCCTAGTACAAACTACACAATTTATGGGCTCACTACCCTTGTTAATGCTACAGAGTTTACATCAAAAGAACTTGATGATTGTTGCATGTTTAATAGGATCAGTGTAGACCATCCTAAACCACATGGTTTCGCAAAGGCTAACACCAAAGGTTGCAGATGGTGTCTAAGGCATAAGGCATGCGTATAAACCTTCTTGTAACTTCTTGTGGGCTATGCAATATTATAGGCATCTTCATTTATTTGTTTTAGAACCCACAATTAGTCAACCATTTATGCGTACCAGTAGGTAACTGGATATAACCCGGTATTTGTATTCTTACGCATTTTTAGTTGTACTATATATATGTCATTACGACCACACATCGTACTATAATGGGTTATTAAAACGATTAAGTAGTAAGGTTGATATGGATTTCCAACGATTATCTGTATTTTAAAACCTTTGGCAGGCGATCTCTTAACCGCTAGATTTGTGGATCGTCACTTTGATGAGACAGTCCTCCATCGCACGGGGGAGATAAGAGAAAGGATTTCCTAAGGGAACGAAAAGAATTGTCGTGGTGTGTTCCCACTTTGTCTCATATTGATTCTTATACTCCACAAATATAAATATGAAGTGAAAAGGATAATCGATTTTCAGAAAGTGCACTGATATCGGTAAAGTGATAAGATCACACATACTAGTTGTAAATGTGCATGCGAGGTTAGAAATCCTTAGTAAGAGGTACGCCATAGACTAAGGCGTTACAACTACACTTGGTGGAAGTGTAATTAAGGTCGTGGCTCCATAAATGAAGATGGAGAGACCATCATGTTCGATCAATACTCACCTAGAAAGGAAGTAGGTGAGTAAGGCATGACCTAATTCATATCATCAATGAAATCATCTTATTAAATTGTCTCTGATTATGTCCATGAATCAAACTGGAGGAAACTTCGAAGTTTAATGATTCTAGATAACAATGGAATACTAAAGGATTATTAGAAAACGTGCATGAGTCAATGGAAAGATCATGCGGGCATATTGATGATTATTATTTTCATATAAGATTGCTCAAATAAATAGATCACGATGAGATCGAACCATGCTCCTTGTTGCTTAATATAAACAAGAGCATATTTGGCTTATCAATCTAGGTAGAACTTGGTTTTTTGACAAATATACCGATATTTGGTGTGGTAGTTGTTACTGAGTCTTCTTCTCCGGCAGTGATGGATGAAGAACAGCCGGCCGGTGCAGTAGCAGTTGAACGGACGTCGACGGAGCTTCACCGGAAATTTCTAAATTCTTCTCTAGGCTTTCGTCCTTGATTTTCTTGGCTTCTCTTGGTTTATATAGGTAGTAGAAACCCTAGAGAGAGTTCTAAACCTAATAGAACTCTCTAGAACTGCCCACAAATCCCAATCTTAATCGAATCATGATTCCGGCCAAATACATGATTTTCAAGCTGATTTCACGGGATATTTTGCTGTTTATAACTTGCGTGAGATAACTATTAGTGTTTGGAACAATCTGGAAGCAACAGAACCTTGTTTTCTCACGTGAATTTGAGTTGCCAATCTGGACAGTTGATTCCCGATGAGTCAACTCGGTGACTCGGCCCGATCCAGCTCGCTGGGTTGACTCGCCTGGTTGACCCGCTGGGTTGACCCGATCCAGCTCAGCCCGATCCAAGGGTGCCCCAATCCAAAGTGTGGGTGCCTTGATCCATTTTCCCGGGTGCTTTGAACACTTTTTAAGCTAATTTTTCCACAAATCTTTATTCTTCTAATGTACCTACAAAAGCATAAAAACACGTAATAGACACAAAATCGAATACTAACTCACTAGAAATTAAGGTGCAATTTAGACACTAAAAGGTGTCTATCAGTAGTGCTATCAAACCAAGTGTAAAGCCTAAGGGACATACATGATTATTTGCGTAAAGTGCAGTGAGAAGAATACAGTCTTAAAGTATAAAGAATCGCATTGTGGCGTGATGTGGTTGTCTTCACGTAAAAATTATTTATTACTTTCTCACTACTTATGGTTTATTATGAAGCTAAGGTAAGAAAGGATCGTTCCCACGAAGAGGTCTTGGTTGTTATATGATTTCGATATATTATGTAAAACAAGGGGGGATTTTTCGGATAATGAAAGTAAAATAAACTAATTAGAAAAGCTAAGAATTGTAGAAAAGAATCAAAGAGTTGAGAATATTGGTCAAGGTTTCGTTTTCATTCACAAAACATATACTTGTATTAATAATTAGAATTAATATTTAATCTCGTTTTATCAAAATCCCTAGAATACCTTGATCACAAGAATATCCCGTAAATTTTACCAAGTCATCAATAAACACATTACAAAGATGCGAATATGAATTCTATCAAGAGAACAACCTAACGTGTAAAAAACACTAATCAAGGTTAATTCCCGGGGAACATTAAGATTCATGAAATTAGGCTAATCAATGTAATTGAACGTGGAAAGCGCACTAATTCAATTTAACAAAGGTCATGATCCACTTGTGATTACTAGGATATATCACTACAGGCAATAACCACAATTATGCTACTTGTATTTAAGGAGTATCACTTTTGCGTATAATAAACTCTAAATTAGCTACAAATATGAATGTGAGTTCAATCAATTGGCCACTCGACGAAACAAACACTCAGTCATACATGGGGATGTTAGTAGTGAATCATAATCGATAATATTAAGACAAAGCTAATTTATTAATTTAAAGAATCATGTATTATAAAATTCAACTAATCCCTAACCAATAAAATAAAATTAGCAACTCATAATAATTGAAGTTCACAAAATTGAATTGAAGAAAATAAATTGCAAACCCTATATGTTGAGAAATCCTCCCCACCTGAACCTACAAAAAGAAGTAGAAAAGAAGAGAAGTAAACTAGATGAAAACCTTGTTTATGTTGTTTTTTTTATAACTTTCTCCCTTTTAAGATCCTTCTTAAAATAAAACAAACTTTTCCCAAAATAACATAAATTCCAAATCTAGGTCAAGCCCGAACACTTCCAAGCTAAAATCAAACCTTTTATCCGAATCAGAATCATTAAGTGAAACCCACAGTCCAAACGAGCCTACAAAGAAAGTTAATCACTTAAAAGTCATGGTCACTCTTTGAGGCAATTAAGCAAACAACTTGCATGCACCTCTGGATGAAAAATCCGGCATGGCTTGTTGGTATTTATAAAAGTTATAAATTCCTTCCCAGCAATATTGATTTCATTTACATATAACACATTCATTCATAGCCATTTATTCCATGTTCACAGCATCAATCAATCAAAACCAAGTCCAACACTCATTTACTCTTGTTTCCGGCCACAACACCACAAACCAAATCTCGATCGTGTTTTCTTGTTTTCAGGCAAGTTCTTCTTCACTGCATTTCATATTCAAATACAGATTCATTAATCACCAACAACACTTCTCACAGACCCACAAAGAATTAAACTTCAGTTCTTGACCGGAAGTAACTCACGGCATAAATTGGGTCCTAGGTTCACTGCCTTCACTTCAATCAATCTCCTCTTCACTTCACATCCACATGAACCTTCACTCAGCCTCTGAAATTCAGTCTCATCTCTCATCTTAATCTCAACGACAACTATCATTTGTTCTTCTATTTTGAATCCATTAGCACCTTTGTTTCGTCTCTAGACATCTAACACAAACGACAACAACAATATCCATCAATCTTCTCTCTCAATTTTGCTGAAAACTCTCCATCGACTGCAGACCCATCTTCACTTTCTGTTTCTCTAATTGATTTCTTCTCTTTGTAACCATAGCGACTAGCGACACACCATCACCAAGATCAAATGCATATTCAATCTCCCACATACTAATATGTTCCTGCTCGTCTTCTCGCTATCTTTCTCGCTCTAACAACCACCAAAAACCATTTTTTGTCCCAACTTCCTCTTGTTCAGCTGCACTCGAACCCATTTCTAGCCTTTCTTCATCTTGCATGTATCTTCAATCGAAACCCACTCTCCATATCTCACAGCAAAATCATCACCTTCCCTGAATTCATATCACTTTCGTCAGTCTCATTCTTCTTCGAACTAATCTCAACAGACCACCAACACATCCGCTCTCTTTTTCTCGCAAACTCATTCTACCCTAGACTAGTACTCATCTGAGCTAACATTAGGGAAAGTCCTATGCACCTATCAAAGCATCAAATTTGGCCAAAAACATCCATTATGCACCTAGTAAATGATCAAAATGACCTTTCAAACGCTCTGATTTGAGCAGATGCACTGCGCATTGCTAGCGACTTACTCTTTGTCGCTTGACCAAGACTATGTGATAGACACAATTTTGCGTCTTATTTAATCTTATATTTACATTGCTATTACACAATTTATGTATTAATATTATCATTTTATATGTTTGTAGGTATTTTTGGAAGAATAAATAATTGTAGAAAAGATGGCTTAAAAGGGCTAAAAGTACCCCAAAAAAGTTATAAAGGCACCTAGAAAATTAATAAAGGCACCCCAAAAAAAATTGATATAAGAACCCATGGATTTGTTAAAGGCATCCAATCCTTTCAAATTTGAATTTAGATTTGGAGGGAAAGTCTCCTCTTCCGATCTGTGAAGTAATTGTACGAGAGTTAAAAGATTTTCTCAAGAGTTTAAGATAAGATATCATTTTACCGTGAATACTAAAAGTTCACACAAGTTGGAAACTCAAAAATCTCATGAAATAGTTGGTTAGAGTTAAATCAGGAATGATATACTCTCGAATTTTATATGGGGATATATTTTCTCGAGTTGGAAAGGGAACAAACTATATATCTCGGCAGTATGATTCCTTGTAATAGAAAGAAATATTTGCTCGAGTTAAAAAGGCAACAAACTCACTGAGAGAATGGGAAGAAAATCAAATCGAGGGAAGAAAATATTTCCCGAATGATTGTCGAGAATATATTGAGTAAAGAGAGATCTGTGAGCATTAAAAAGAATATTTAGGGCGAGATTTGGGATTGTATTGATGTTGTAATACAAATAGGAGTCGAAGGAAGAGATTGGAGGAGGCTGGTTCTCGCTAAAAACTGATAGAAAAAGTTAGAGAAAATTTCCCCCCATTGCTGCAACTCAGCAAGAAGAAGAAGAAGACCGTCAAGAACAGTCGCAGATAGTGTTTCCTTTTTATTCAAATTCAATACCTTTGGCAACGTTTTGGTGAACAATAGAAGCGACAGATTCTGGGTATTAAGACGCCAAGGATTTGTGCTTATTTAACTACTGTCTAAAGGAATTGTTTATTCATTAAAGATTTCTAATCATTCTTCCACAGAAATGGTTTGTGCTTTATTATAATTTTTTTATAAAATCATGAATAAAACGATTTCTTCTTCTATTCTTTTTCTCCATGAGTATCTAAAGTCTTTTCTAGGGTAGAGGATGAAGTTATTTTTGATTGATAATTTTTATTAATTTTTTTCTTTAGCATATTTACTCTCTACTAGTGTTATTATTGACTAATAATTTTCTCTTCTTATAAAGCTTCATTTTAATTTTCCTGGGTAGTTTTCAACTATTGATATTTAATAAGCAAAAGAGATTTATATTTTTGCATAACGACTTAAGTCGTAATAGTAATTTAAAACCGTTATACCTTCCGAGGCATGAGATCGGGTTCAAAACTGCCTTAAGTATTTAAAAGACAGTGTTTAAGATATTAAATTGTTAGTTTTACAAACATGAAAAGTAATGGAATCCAAAACCCTAGACTTTTATTGTCTTGGTTAATTAATTTGTATAATTATTTTATCTTTTTATTTATTTAATTTATTCATTAAAAATTATTTTTTGTTATTAGCATATTAGTTAATTAAAAACTAGAAATTACAATTTTGAAATCCTTATGGAACGAACTGTGCTTGCATACTGTCTCATCGACAGTCGTGCTCTTGCGGTGTACATTAAAAATAACCCATCACTATGTCGCCAATGGCTAACAGTTTCCCGCCTATAAACTCACCATTTTCAAATCCAGTTTTTACACCAAAATTTTTACCCAAAAATTTTCCTACTTTATACTCTAAATTTTTTTCTACAATTTTTTTCAAAATGGTCCAAATTGCAAATCTTGATTTGGCAACACAACTAGATTTTTATGAAGTCATACTTGAAGACGCTGTTAGTAAGATATGTGATGGTTACATTAAAATATAAAATGAAAAAAGTGGTCTTCAGTTTTTAGATGTTAACCAAGTTGCACAGAAAAAAAAAAAAGTTCAGGCCAAGAAAAATGAGGGTAAAGAAAATTTGAAAGTTAGTCGTAGTATTTCTAACAAAAATAAGGGACAATCTTCTCAGGAGCGCATTGAACGGAAGATACGTCAAATGAAGATAAACAGGATGAGGAGGCCCAAGATTATCAGAGATTTTTACTGAAGTGTTTAAGTTTTTAATGCCCTAGTTTATATCTTGTAAAAGAGCGTATTATAGTAGTAAATTAAAGTAATGGAGAAATCCACTACATTTATCTCATTGTCGTCAGTCTCATTCTTCTTCGAAATTATCTCAACATACCACCAACACGTCCTCTCTCTTTATCTCGCAAACCCATTCTACCCAAGCCTAGTACTCATTTGAGCTCACCTTAGTTAGCCTTGACGGCATCCTGGCAACAACTCTTGGTTGTGAGCTAAGGAGAGAACTCGACCTAGCTTTCTAACTTAAAAGGATGTAGTGGATTTCAACACCCAATAAATAAATAAGGGGCATATCCTTCTTACCTCTTCCAATAACCAATAACTTGGCCGCCCCTTAGTAATTCTATGTTTAAGACATAATTAAGAATTGTGTTCTTCTATGCTTTAATTCCGCCAACACCCAAGGTTGCCAAACGATGCCATGGGACTCTAGTTCTCTTCTTTTACTTCATGTGACTCAAAAATACCTATAAAACTAAAAAAAAAACGTAAAATACACAAATACAAGAGAAGTAACTAAAACAACCATAGAAAATTGATATTCAAATTATGTAACTATGCACCTATCAAATTCTCCCACACTTGCCTTTTGCTAGTCCTCGGGCAAACTAAATTAACTAATCTAAAATAAAAATATACAACTCACTTTTGTTGAGGATACGGTTACACTTAGCATGTGTAACAAGCCTTTAAACCCCTGGGTGTCCCTAGTGGACGAGTTATACTCTCGTGAGAGTTCACTAGAGATTTACCCACAAAACCAACTCCAACTCCAAATATTCCAAAGCACATGCACCAAAGAGCTAAGAGGACATAAAGTTTCGGAAAACTAATAATAAGAAGTTAGATGTATCAAAGAACATTATTCGCATGCTTAACTCTTGAGTTAGGAGAAAACCACCATATGAAAGAATTCATCCTCAAGAGTGATCGAATAAGCATTTCTCCTCGACTTCTGCCTCACCAATACGGTTTTATGAAATTAACACTCAAAAGATGCTCTTTATGGTTTTCATGTGTGCAGGCAGAAATAAAGATATAAATCCTGCACACGTTGAATGGTGGGAAGGGAAAACCTTCTGAATCATATCTGAATATCCATAGAAACATGAGAAGAAGAAAAGTACCTTTTTTATGATGATCTCTAAGAAAGGAAATCAACCACTATGCGAGGATGGGAACATTCACTCACCTTCTCATCCATTCGACAATCAACACCACTCTCACAGCGTCCCATAGAAATGTCTCCTTCTTCGGCTTCAACCGTAGATGATGAACTCTTAAACTTCATAGAACTTCGATAAGTTTAACTCTTTCCTTCTCAAATTCTTGTTGCTTGAAACTTCTTTATAGATTTCTTCTTTCCCACAGCTTTAATGAATAAATACAAAAACAAATATACACTAAAGCAATAAAAACAAACACATATATATATATATATATTTACTGTTTTTTTTTTACTTTGAGGCAAGAAATATGAAATATAAACTAATAGAATAATAGTGAAATTAATATGGCCGTGAAGAAAAGACTTTACCACTTGATTCTTCTCGGTATCATAACTTCACACAAATTCACTTCTTTTAATTTCTTCGCTCTTGTAGGATATAAAATTCTCCTCCTTTTATTGTTGCTTCATTTGAATATGAAATTTGCTATTTTTGTACCGTTGCTTGTAAACCTTGAACATCTTCAAATTTCTTCAAGTTTGTGATACTCCGCTTTTTGATGATAACGGTGTTTATATGAACCTATTGTTGTCAAGAGAAAGAATGGTGCCAACTGCAAATCAAACTACAAGGTAAGGTTTTTTCGTAATTCTGATGTCACCCTCATGATTGATAGGATTAGCATTCAAGATATCAAAAAGTAGTACTGAATTATGTGAGGTTGAGTAGCTCATCATTCTACTCGGAGTTTACCTAGATGAAACACTATAAACATACAATTTAGAAAGGTACAAAGAATTGAAGTCATTCATATATGGGTAATTAACGATCATCTTCTCTAATACTGTATTCTTTCTTCACCTAGTTTGCCACTGGTGATTTAAGTCCCTTTTTGTCAGCTCTAGCCTCTCAACAACTAAGAAACCCGAATATAATTCTCTTATACTACTAAGTTCAGTTATTTCGGTAAGAACTCCGTATGGTATATGTAGCTAGCATTATACTAAGTAACTCTAAAATATCTAAAAGATGGAGGTTTCATGCAAATAGTTACAAAAAAGTTGAGAATTTTCTACCTTAAAGTGAATACTTAAGATTTTTATATGCTTAACACCCCCCTCCCCCCCCACTTAAAATTTACATTGCCTGCAATGTAAATTGACTCATACAATGTAAAACAAGGTGGGAAATCCTAGAATGATATGAAAATTCAGGAAAAAACAAGAAAAAGTAAAGGAAATACTAAACCAATGGGTTGCCTCCCATGCAACGCTTGGTTTAAAATCATCATCTCGAGTCTCTAGTTTCCTGTAAACCAACAATTTGAAAATTTGGGGGTCCACCCATACAAATATCTGCAATTCTAACAATAGCTTCACAAGAATATTAGTACAATAAAATAGAATTGAAGTTATCGTCCGATAGAAGTTTCCCCTACACTTGGAAGTGTATAGAGAACATAGAATTCGGGAACCTTTATGGTTTTTTCTTTGAAAACCTGTATAGTATGAGAATCAAGTATTTCCAAAGGAGGATATTTTGAAGCAAAGTAATTCAGAAGTACTTTCGAAGCACATACGTTCAAGCCAAAATGAGGTAAAGGGAAGGATCAATAGTCAAAGGTTTAGTCAAAGCTTCCAAATTCTCTCGTACTACGGGATCCTCGTCTTTCTCAAAAATTTCCAATGATTTACTTACCTCTTGTGTATCGTGGCCCTCTATCAAACTTTCTAACCGTTCTTCATTAGTTTCTGCCTCGATATAAATTTCAGCATCAACATTATCAATATCATCCTCGGAAAGTTCAATTGGAACTTCCACAATATTACTCAATTCGGTTTCCTTCTTAACATACTTCTCTTTGTTGTACGGCTCATACTTTGTTGCGGATTCAAATCTCGCCACAAGAATTTTTTTTAGGAAACTCATTGCATCATCCTCAAGCTCTACCTTTTGAATAAGTGATTTATTATTATTAAGATCAAGGTTTGAGTAAGCTACACTAGTGTCATCAAATATCCCTAAAGATTGGTCTTTCTCAACGTAATCATAGATCAAATATTTATTAATACCCACAGGCACATTAGAATTGTTATTGTTTTGAAAGCAAAGTTTTTCTTTATCCCTCTCTTCCTTGTATTGATCAGTGTCTCTTCTTAATTTAATAATACCTTTTCGAAGTTCTTGGAATTGGTCTTCTCTAGTCTCTTTAATCTTTTGAAGTTCTTGTTGTACCAAGTTAAAACAATTTTCTACAAAACTAGAGACTTTTGGTTCACGAGCATAACAATCCTCCCATCCTTGTGATTGTTCACACACATACCCATCATAGGGTTGTTGATACGAATGAGAAAAACCATAAGGTTCTGAAGGATATTGATCATAGCCAAAAAATTAGTTTTGATTATACCCCTGGTATGGTTGGTAGTTGTCATATGGTTAAGGTTGAAAATCGTATTGGTTGTAATATGCTCCGTCCATGAGAAATAAGTACCTGAAATAAGATTCTCAAACTGGGTTAGATTCAAAAATAAGAAATAAAAATAAGAAATAAATCTAAAAACAAAAATAAGAAATAGAAAACAAACAACAATCCCCACAACGACGCTAAAATTTGATGTGATCGTCTGCA
This sequence comes from Papaver californicum, assembly GCA_023531435.1. NCBI lineage: Eukaryota > Viridiplantae > Streptophyta > Magnoliopsida > Ranunculales > Papaveraceae > Papaver > Papaver californicum. Next base: position 403,419 of record JAJJMC010029954.1, read on the forward strand.
CGTCAAAATTATTTATTACTTTCTCACTACTTATGGTTTATTATGAATAAAGGGTAAGAAAGGATCGTTCCCACGAGGAGGTCTTGGTTGTTATATGATTTCGATATCTTATTAAAACAAGGGGGATTTTTACGGATTTAATAAAAATAAAATAAACTAATTAGGAAAGCTAATAAATTGTAAAAAAGAATCAAAGAGTTGAGAATATTGGTCAAGGTTTCGTTTTCATTCACCATACATATTCTTGTATTAATAATTAGAATTAATATTTAATCTCGTTTTATCAAAAGCCCTAGTATACCTTGATCGCAAGACTATCCTTCAAATTTCCTCAAGTTATAAACAAAAACATTAAAAAGATGCGAATATGAATTCTACTAAGAGAACAACCTAACGTGTAAAAAGCATTAATCAAGGTTAATTCCCGAGGAGCGTTAAGATTTATGAAATTAGACTAATGAATGTAATTGAACGTAGAAAGCGCACTAATTCAATTTAACAAAGGTCATGATCCACTTGTGATTACTAAATTCCTCCATGGCTTGTCGGTATTTATAACAGTTCTTAATTCCTTCTCTGGAATATTGAGTTCATTCACGATTAACATATTCATTCATACGGATTTTTTCGATATTCAAGGCATCAATCAATTAAACCAAGTCCAATACTCATTTACTCTTGTTTCCGGCCACAACACCACAAACCAAATCTCTACCGTGTTTTCTTGTTTTCAGGCAAGTTCTTCTTCACTGCATTTCACATTCAAATCCATATTCAATAAATCAACAAAAACACTTCTCACAGACCCACAAAGAATTAAACTTCAGTTCTTGACCGGAAGTAACTCACGACCTAAATTGGGTCCTAGGTTCACTGCCTTCACTTCAATCAATCTCCTCTTCACTTCACATTCACATGAACCTTCATTCAGCCTCTGAATTCAGTCACATCTCTCCTCTTACTCCCAACAACAACTATCATCTGTTCTTCTATTTCGAACCCATTAGCACCTTTGTTTCCTCTCTAGACATCTAACACAAACGACAACGACAATATCCATCAATCTTCTCTCTCAATTTTGCTGAAAACTCTCCATCGACTGCAGACCCATCTTCACTTTCTGTTTCTCTAATTGATTTCTTCTCTTTGTAACCATAGCGACTAGCGACACACCATCACCAAGATCAAATGCATATTCAATCTCCCACAAACCAATATGTTCCTGCTCGTCTTATCGCTATCTTTCTCGCTCTAACAACCACCAAAAACCATTTTTTTTGTCCCAACTTTCTCTCGTTCAGCTGCACTCGAACCCATTTCTAGCCTTTCTTCATCTTGCATGTATCTTCAATCGAAACCCACTCTCCATATCTCACGGCAAAATCATCACCTTCCCTGAATTCATATCACTTTCGTCAGTCTCATTCTTCTTCGAACTTATCTCAACAGACCACCAACACATCCACTCCTTCTATCTCGCAAACCCATCGTACCCAAGCCTAGTACTTATCCGAGGCGCACCTTAGTTAGACGTGACGGCAACCTGGAAACAACTCTTGGTTGTGAGCTAAGGAGAGAACTCGATCTACTTTTCTAACTTAAAAGGATGTAATGGATTTCAACACCCAGTAAATAGATAAGGGGCATCCCCTGCTTAACTCTTCTAATAACCTATAACTTATCCGCCCCTTAGTAATTCTATGTTTAAGACATAATTAAGACTTGTGTTTTTCTATGCTTTAATTCCGTCAACACCTAAAGTTGCCAAACGATGTCACGAGCCTTTGATTCTCTTTCCTTACTTCATGTGACTCCAAAATACCTATAAAACTCAAACAAATGTAAAATACATAAATACAAGAGAAATAACTACAACAACCATAGAAAATTGATATCCAAATTATGTAAATTATGCACCTATCGTGGCACGAGGTTTTTCACAAAGCCCTGAAATTGTTTACTTTGTTGTAATGAACTTTATAACGCTTTCCTACTTAGTTAGCTTGGTAGTTTCAAAAGGAATCGAAATACAACTTTCATATGTGGTTATTACATATCTCTGTACGTATTAAGAGATAAAGATATTTATAAAAGTGTTTGATAACCTTCTGTCGCCCAAATCAAATGACTCTAAACCACGAAGTACGTTTGCAATAGATTGGAATACTTACTTATGGATTGTAATAATATGGCGAATTTGTTATACCCGTCTAAGTGACAATTTGATTGGGAAGGGATATACAAGTAAGGTATTTCTCCATGCACACTCACAAAGAAAAGTTCACGATTTGGAATTGTAGTTATCTACGTCAATGATATGGAAATTATATGTACTCTTGATGAAATAAGAGATTTCACAAGCTGCTTGAAATCCGAATTTGAGATGAAAAATATGGGAAAAGCTCGATCGAACACTGAGCTTGTGATGTATTATACCACCAGTTTGCATATGTATGCTAGCACTCCCATGATTGGTTGAGGTTTAAATGTAAGTAAATGACCATTTCGTCTAATGGAAGATGACGAAGATATGATGAGAGATGAAATTCCCCTATCTAAGTGCAATAGACGTATTTTTGTATTTAGCATAATGTACTCGACCAAATATTTCATTTTCAGTTAACTTGTTCGCTAGATATAGCTTAGCGCTGACGCAACATCTTTGGAATAATGTAGTGAATGTAATCATATACTTAAAAGGAACCACTGACATGAGTTTTTTTTTATCTTTGGAAAGAGACAAAAAAAAAACTGCTAAAGGAAGTGCAATGTAAAAGTTATTGATTATGAATGTACAATAATCTTTTCTCCCACGAATGTAATTAGGGGGGACATGAATGACTTATTTACTAAGTCATAACCTATATTCACTTTCGGAAAGTGTATGACATAAGGAACTTTCTTGAAACTCCTCTGAATGGAATCAGGGGGAGATGCCGACAACAAGGGGACTATCCAAGGATATGATGTCGACATATTTTTATTCAAAATATAAAGTTGTGTTGTACTATTTTTCCTTTCAATCAAAATTATTTTTTTCCACAGGGCTTTTGTTACTCGACAAGGTTTTTAGTGAGACAATAAGAACTACATCAGGTATATGCTGAAGACCCAAAGATCGCATTGATATTGTTGAACAGTATAGGAATTTAAGAAATAAAACACGATAGTTTGTCAAGCGAAACCATTTTCAAAATCATCACAACGAAGCAAGGAGTATCGCAACAATTTTCATCACAAATCTACTAGTAGTAGTGATATTACCATTACACATCAATATTGGGTTTTCACCAATCACCCACGAGACAAAGAAAGGATGCTACGCTTGGGTATTCGATAAAGGCATATTTCTGGAATCATCACGTTGTATTCTTTTCCCTTCATCAAGGTTTTTTCCTTGCCAAGGTTTTAACGAGGCAACATATGCTAGTCCAACATTGTTCAATATTTTCTTGATATTGTACTCTTTTTCATTAGTTCAGGTTTTGTCCTAATGAATTTTCCTGACGAGGTTTTAATGATGCAATTGACTTAGACACAATGGTCATCAAAAAGGGAACTACAAGTGAAGAACTGTATTTTGAAGCACTATATGTGAAGCACTATATATGAAACACTGATATTGGACCGCATAAGAGGGAGTGTTGTAGGGCCTTGGGGCCATATTTATACGGCCCATATAGATGTAACCAGGGTTTACCTCATAGCTTATATATAGAGGCTTAATCCTATGTAATATTTGTAGATAGTGAATTTTTGACAAGGGTCAGAATTGTGAAATCGCCCTTCTTCCTAGTGGCAAGAACCTAGAAATACACGCACGTACTTGTGTGCATATTTCTAAAACAACATCAAAACGTGAAACATTGTACTTCTACTTATTCCGCAAAAGAATTAAATACAGTCTCTACAAGTAACTACAAGTATTCTATACTGGCCCTGTAGTTTATAATCTCTACATAATAAGTCTCAAGTAGGGCTGCACAAACCCGACCCAACCCGCCAACCCGACCCGCACCCGCCCAAAATTACCCGACCCGCACCCGACCCGCCGATGAACGGGTCGGGTGCGGGTGATTTTATTAAAACACGACTTCTGGCGGGTCGAGTGCGGGTGATAGCTCCTCTCACCCGACCCAACCCGCCCACCCGCCAGAAAATCCCTACTTCTTCCATTCGTAGGTGCAGCCCTATGAGTTCTTCCATTCGTATTTCTTCTTCACTTCTTTCTTCTTCTCACTGCTCTCACTTCTCACCCACTCTCAGATTACCACCACCACGGCACCGCACTTCCACTCACCATCATTCGTTTATCATCACGTTCACCGGTAGTCTACCATTAATTGAAAGTCTATCTTTTAAAAGATATAAGACATTGAAACCCTAGCTTTTACAATCGGAGGATTTGTTTCAATCTCTCTGTTTTATACCTTTCTTGAGCTTGATTGTGTGTATTACGCTTTTATTTGATTTGGGTTTCTTGTTATCTCCATTTTTATAATTTGGGTTGTTTTAAATTTTGATTTTTAACGATCTGATTCATTATGTTCTATATTACATCCCCTTATTAACTAGAGAAGATATTGAAATCAAGAGCTTCTTAATTTGGGATTCATGCTCTGTATTCTGTAAAAGTGAAACATTTTATAAGATAACCTATTTTTGTGTCTCCCTCAATTAGATTTAACTATCCTAGAGCATCAGTTTATGGGTTTATGTAGGACTGAAGGGATATAAGCTAAGTGATTGTATTTGATGTTATTTGAGTTGCTAGCCCTAATGTGTAGAGATTCTTATGGTTTATAAGTAGAGTGTAGAATTGGAAAACAAAAATGGGTAGAGAGTTTTCTGATGGAATCAAATCATTAAGGGTGACAAGCAGTTGTCGTTTCATTAGTTTTGTACACTTTGGCCATTGTTGTCTTTGGTTGGTCGGGGGACCGTGTCTTCTTTGTTGTTCTTCAAGTGATTTAGAAGTGACTGCTGTAAGTGTTGCTCTTGATCAGAGAAGAAATGTGAATTTTATTGAAAGGTTTATTTTTTCCAGTTAAATATGGGGTTCTAAGGAGTGAACTTTTTATTAATTTTCCCAATTGGTGATATATCAATAGGAAAGGTTTCTTCTGTTTGTGTTCAACGCCAGGACTTAATTTGGGCGTTTTCTCTTCTCAACAATTTTTCTATGTCGTTTATGTTGGAGTCCTCATTATCGGTATCTCTCTGGTAACTGGTTTGTTAGTCAGAGCCATGTATTGACAACACATACTCTCTTTTGTGTGTTGATCAGCTTTTGGGAATTGACTTACAATTTGTATTCCAAGTGTTTGAAGAATTCAGTTACTTCTGATTAGCTCTTGATTCATGTTGGATAACTTGGTTCGTTAGATCAATTACTCTCATAGTTTTGTGTTCGTAGTAATATTTCATCTCTCTGTCCTACAACTTAGATTCTTTTCTACCTCAGTTGCCCGAACTTCGCTTACTTTTGAATTGATCTTATAATCAGTTTGTAGGAAGTGTATCTATAAGAAGCTGACAGATGAAGATTGCTGCCCAGTATGCAATATTGATCTGGGTTGTGTTCCAGAGGACAAGCTTAGGTAAAACCCCTCTTCTTTATGTTTCGTTTGCAGCTTATTTCGTTAAATGTTGAGAAAAGAACATTTTTAGTGAGTTTTTTTACTTTATTTTTGAAGCATGACTCTCTTTCTCTCTCTATATATATGCTAACTTTACTTACTTCTGATTAGCTCTTGATTCATGTTGGATAACTTGGTTTGTTAGAAGAGTGACAGGAAAGAGAGACGAAAGCTTTTGGAGTTGGCGGTGTTGACACTACTGAATTCATTCTTCATTCTCTAACTGTATAAACAATTTGATGAAGAAAATAGTTGTGTTTTACATAAATTTTTTTATTTTTCTGCCTTAAATTGTTGCTTAGCTACTGAAATGAAGATATCTCATTATTGAATTTACCTGTTTTATAACTGCTGAATAGCTGCTGAACTTGTTAGTGTACAAAACAACAGTTTTAGTTAGAATTTGTGCAGTCTGGACGGGTGACCCGCGGGTTCCCGCATCCGACCCGTTGTAAAGTCGGGTCAAACCCGACCTGACCCGTCCTACGACGGGTTGGGTGCGGGTGAAAAATTGGTCACCCGCCTTTACGGTGGGTCGGGTGCGGGTGAGACCAAACCCGACCCGACCCACCCGATGTGCATCCCTAGTCTCAAGTTCCTAAATGGATTTCCCACTAGTATAGAGCAACTTGAGTCATCTTTAGTGCTATTCCTAGAGATTAATGTCTTCTCAGGTGCTATTCCTAAAGATTTCTCCATATCCAATGTCTTCTCTGGTGCTATTCCTAGAGCCCTCTCTAATACTCACAATATTTATATGCCATATCGAATCAGTCTTAAGTCGTATAAATTCCACAGCTGAATTCCTTGAACTTGCTTCGAATGCGCATCAATGTTCCAGTAATATCTATCAAATCTGGGAATAACTAATGCTTAATTCCCAAATCACACTCTATCTTAATGCTTCGTTCGCAACAAACGCTTCTACAATCACTCTTCTGAGCTTAAACATACTACTTTAGCGTTTTTCAAAGATAAGCCACGAATTATGCGCCAGTCCTCTTGGACGCGCCACAAACAAGAAACAATGCCTTAAAAGACGCATTACACCTCTGAGCTAGGCTAACCCTAGCCTTTCTCCCATTAGCACCAGGCTAGCATAACCACTTGGCTTAGCACCACTTTGGCACTAATTCCTTACCCTAGCGCTGAAAGCGCTAACTCCCCATGGATGGCAAGTCCTTGGCCTGGCGCGTCCTTGGATGGAAAGTCCTTGGTCTAGCACGTCCTTGGTGCTAGTACTTTATTGAGTTTGGCGCAAGTACTTCCTAGATTTTGGCGCAAGTGCTGGCCTTTCTAGCTACTTCCCTCAAAAATGCGCTATTCTTTTAAATACTGGCCTAATGCCAACACCAATCTCATGTGATTAATAAGCCTTCTTGCTTAAGAAGCTCTCTATAATATTGGATTCAAATGTCTTCCAGATTTATACTAAGTCATTTTTGAGCTAATACTTAGCCATTAAATATGTCATGTTACTCCTAAGATAATACATGACCAATGAACTTACCAGACTCGACATAAATCAGTCTGATTATCAATCTAGTGAGTTGCGCAACTTGCCTCACCTACATAGCAAGTCATTGAATTGAATTGACCTAATTGATGTAATTTTAGAAGTGGTAAATAAAGAGTTCGTTACTCGAACTTGTAAAGGTAATGATTTTAGAAAATAATGGACTAAATCTAAACTAATAAAAATCAGGAAAATAAACTAGAGATGATTTTTATAAAATATGGAGAAAACCAGGAATCAGGAATCAGGTAAATCTAACAACCTATGTGATTAATCAGATAATTCTTTTTAAATTAATTGAAGCATAAATAATTGCCAAAATTGGTTTTGTTATGCTAACAAACAGAGGTAAATCACAAGCATGGACTATCAAAATTAATTAACTAAGCATAATCCATCAAGCA
>JAJJMC010029954.1:410987-438374 GCA_023531435.1 Papaver californicum
GCAATAGACAACAGGAAATTTCAAATCAGCAACAGTTGTAAGTGTTGTTGAGTCTTCTTCTCCGGCAGTGATGGGTGAAGAACAGCCGGCCGGTGCAGCAGCAGCTAGTCGGCGGTGACGGAATACTTGCCGGAATTCTCTGTTTTCTTCTCTAGGCTTTTGTAGTCAATTCTCTTGGCTTCTTTGGTATTTATAGACTTAACAAACCCTAGAGAGAGTTCTAAACCTAATAGAACTCTCTAGAACAGCCCACAAATCCCAATCCTAATCGAATCATGATTCCGGCCAAATACATGATTTACAAGCTGATTTCACGGGATCTTTTGATGTTTATGACTTGCGTGAGATTACTATTAACATTTGGAACAATCTAGAAGCAAAATATCCTTCGAATCACTTGATTTTACCCATCCAGTAGATTTCCCGATGAGCTGAATCGGCTGATCCGGCTGAGTCGACTCGCTGGCTCGCTGGGTTGAATCGCCTGGTTGACCCGCTGGGTTGACTCGGACGATCCTAGGGTGTCCCTTATCCATTCTTGGGGTGCCAATAACACTTGTCCTTGGGTGCCTTTATCACTTTTTGAGCCAATTTTTCCACAAATCTTTATTCTTCTAATGTACCTACAAAAGCATAAAAACACGTAATAGACACAAAATCGAATACTAACTCACTAGAAATTAAGGTGAAATTTAGACACTAAAATGTGTCTATCACTAATCAAAAGTGATAGTCCACGACTCCACTATTTCCACGAGATATTAAATACAACACATGGTGGGATTCTCATTGGGGTATTAGTCTGGCGGTCTACGACAATCGTGCGTTTTGGAAACACATCCACGAACAAGAAGGTAACAAGTAGTGGGACGGTTACAAAGCAATTGAGATGATGAGGAGTAGTGGTCAGATAAGCTTTCCTTACTTTCCGGACACGACCCCACTACAATCTCCACAATCATCACTTCTCCACCTCTCCCTAACTTCCATCACTTACAAGAAATATGTATATCTCCTTTGAACTGTAAATAAATGGTTCTCATCTATTCGAAATAAGACAACAAGACAGAAGAAACTAAATATATATAATTAGCGATCATCTTAGAGATAATCCTTTCTTCTTTACATACTACTTATCAAACTGACATTCTCAATCTTATTTGCTTCCTTCCCCTAAGAACTACCCAATCTTCTCAACCTTTGTGATCGAAGAAGGACGTGAACGACCATATCTTTGGTTTAGGCTTGTCCAGTTCGAGCTTAATCTCTCGAACCTACCTGAAAGTACGATTCTACCGTACATTTGTTTTTACTCTAAACAATTGGCGGCCACAACGGGAGATCAACCTCTCAGTTACAAAATTTATGTATTCAATCTCAATTCCATGTTTTCCAGTATCAGCGGAGTCTCTCCAATTACTCCAGAATTTATCCTACCTGATCAAGTTCTTTAGGATGCCATGTATATTCAAAATCCAACCGTTATAGTTGATCTGAGGAAAATCCTATATGATGTCTTAGCAAATCAAGATGATATTATTAAGATCCTGAACGAGATATTCCCCCTTTAAATAATTCTTACATATTGTTTATCGAAGGAAAAAACTAGTACTCGCCCCATTGAGAACGATAAATTTGTTGTTTATAAAGACTCAGAACAATTTCTTCAAACCCAAAAGGAAGACTCGCCAGATGTGTCATATTGCAATCAGCATCCTTACAACTAGAGCATGACGCCAGTCTGCAAAGACTTGTTAGAAAATTCGTATTTACAAATCATCGATGAACTCCAGGAGGTCACTAAGCGATCTGTGATAAATACTTCTGACCCACTGGAAAGAACGAGGCCTGCTAGAGAAGAAAGTTATGGAGGTACCTGTGTGAACAGACGACTGATCAATAAGCAGCATATTATTCAACCATCAATAGATACTTCCATAAATGAAGGAGTCAAGAGGAAAGATTTGTCTCAGCGAGCGTCACAAACCAAGCGCATCCTGTCAGATCCAACTTCAGCCTCAGCACCATCCTAAGGATCGGCCCCGTCCCAAGGTCTGGCCAAGACTCCATGACAGCAAAAACAACAGCAGGAGCAAGAGACGAAACCAAACCTATCCTTCATAGACTTTCCTTTTCCCATAAAGGAAGTCGTTGAGTTACTGGAAGTATGGATACAAGATGACGCAATCAAGTGACCACCTGTGCGACGTCCACCAATAGCCCAAGAAATGTCAGATCCAAAGTATATTTGTTTTCATCGATTCGCCAACCATCCTACCAGCGAATGCAATGGTTTGAAACACGTCTACAAAGAGAAGATAGAATCAGGTGAACTACATGTGGGGACTGAAGATGTCCACAAGAATCCCTTCCTGTTAAAAATTTCACTCTCTTTGGGAAGTTAACTACTCATACAGTTCAATCTTTGATGGAGCACATGTTCAAACTTCTCTATTTCTCGAAAAGACAACGAGGGTATATCTTTGACGCTCTGAATCATGTTGTGACTGGAAAATGCTTACTCTTTATGGAAGATGCCCATACTCGAGCCAAGTCTCCCTCGAAGAACATGGTCAATACGAACAATAAGGAATGAGGCTAGGGAATCCTAACGAAGCTTGGGGATTCAATTCGAACTTTAAAACTCGACCAAGTAAGCCCCGTGTCTCATACTCCTATGTAATCATTCATCCCCTGTCCTATCAAAACTTAGAGAATATGCCTAGAAGATAACCATGTCATGACTAGAAGATGTGATTGGGGAGTTGATTCGTTTCAATATTTTACAAAGTGGTTGAAAATTGCTTTTACTAAAAATAGGGAGATTTTGTGACTCGCTTGTGAGTCAAGTTACTTCTGATAACAAGAATAACGTCATCAACAACCCTTGTTTGTCGAAAGAGAAGGATTTTCAGATAAGACGCTAAAGTCGGAACCTTTTCGAATTGGGGACACAATTTTAAATAGTACTAAGAACGCACAACTTCTTACACCAGTTCCTTTAACTATCAAGGAAGAACCTTTCATAATTACTGAGGCTATATTAGGTGGTCACTACAAGATCATGAAGTGACAATCTAGAAGGAGTAGTAATTCATAGAAAATGGCTCAAAACTTGTTCACTATTTCAGATATTTCCATATTTTCATGCAATATTTGTATTTCCTACAAAATGATTGCAATATTTCAGCATTCGTGTTTATCAATCAATTCAATTATCATTATCCATTTCAAAAAGTTTCTCCTCTCACGAGTAACTTATCAAAACCTACCTACTCAAAATCCCAAAAGAAAAGTCATAAATGTGCTTCATAAAATTATAAATCTAGGAAAAGTTCTTGAAACCTGGCTCCATCCCTGCAGAGTACTCCTTTTGCATTCTTTGAAGAGCTTCAGTGGCAAGCTTCAACTCCTAAAAAATCCTTTCGACTTTGCTTCTAGCCTCGATCACTACATCCAAACTTACAAATTTGCGTACTTCAGAAAGATGCTTGCGTATGTTTCATAGATGACGACGAACCCATGTGATGTCAAGATCGGAGTTCCCAGACTCATTTACAACTTCATCCTATTCTTCAAAGATGACTCTAGAAATTTTATTAGACCATCTCCTCTCAACATAATTGGATAGAAACAAACCCCAACATGTGAATACCCTTGGAGGGTCCTACTGAAGAGGAATCAACGACAATACCCGTATTAGGATACTCAAATAGCATATCCCCTGCTACACTACCATGCACATCAACGTCAGTAGGAGTATCATCCTCACCAAGTACGCAAAGGAGAGCTCGCATATGGTTTTCAGTATGGGGAGGTACATTATCCACATCAAAATCAACGGTAAATCTTGTTCCTTCTCTAACAAGCTTAGCTCTCTGATTTTGGTTCCGCCTCTAAAAGTAGAGAGGTTATATTCATATTAGGTCAGAACATCTCAAACATGAAATTCTTGAGTATGAACCAAAAAACCTACTATATATATCCATAAATATCATATACATTCATTATAAAGTGATATTTGAAGTATTATATTGCTCTCGCCGTTTGTTATGAGGTTTTCAACCATGAAGTCTATCATAAGGGATCACTTGACATGAAGTCATAACTTCTTCTCAAGTCCCTACTTACGTCACATCTTGTTGGAGATCTGAGGATGCCAACATACTTACGATATCAACACCTCCAGCGCTAGTCTCATCCATAGAACAACGGATATTCTACTAGACGAGGGATATTCCATGGAAGTAGGATTTCACACGGGTCTGGGATACCATTCACAGAGCTAATGTCTTCAAGAAGCTCATATCCTCACGGTGCCAGCACCTACCACCACAAGCTTCTCTATTCGTAGTCGCTCCTACTGTTATACCTGCATCCTATAAACTCGAAAATCGGAAACAATAGGTAGAGAATGGGACAATGCATCCTTTAAAAAATGTTCATCCATGTCTCTGCTACGACATACCAAAAGGGCGTGTAAATCGGATATACGACTTGAGAGATATAGCTTTTAAGCTAAAGTCGATGGAGTCTGAAAATTTACACGGGATTAAAAATTATAAATGTGCATGCATGCAAGCTCCGAATCAGAAAACGTCATCAACTTCATATCATCATTACTTCGCTGTTGTGACCATTGTCGTCTCAATTTTTGATACTGTTGTTGTTGCTGAGCGAGAGGAGAAAGAAAGAAAGCCCTGATGGTCGGTGATGGTCAAACAAGTATTTCCTCTTTGAAGCCATGGTCTCGTGTTACACACGGGTCAATTTTGGTCTCTCCATCATACAAATAAGCCACGCTTCACTATTTTATGCTCTCCAGACGACACTCTATCATCCTACAGGCTCTACTACATCAACTATTTCTCCTTCAACGATTATTTGACATCATCGGAGTGTCATCAAATCAAAATTCCTGGTAAAATCAAACAACTAAGCTCGTTGATTTATTTTGATTTATTATGTCTAGATGCAGAAGCATGAAATAAATACGTGTAAAATTCTGACAAGTATCAGAATTATGAATATTACTTCTATCTTACATCCCGCAAGAGAAGTAAAAAGGAATATTCATCTTCTGGATTAATTTGCCTTGAAGATATTTTTCATATATGGGCTATAGTAATTGCAGGTCTTTACCCATCTAATCCCTCGTTATTTCATGCGCGTCCATGCAAACTATTCGAATTAACCAGAATATGTTGATAATACAAAATTATGAGTATTCGGAATATAGGTTATGCCATATCTGATTAAAAACGCTAATTAGATGCATACCATCTAATTGTAGAATCGCATCAAGCATTATCTCAAGTAACAAACTTCCAAAGCTGAATCTCTTGAAAATGTTCTGTATGCACTACATAAAAGTTAAGCATAAATGCTAATATTAAACCTCACATTATTGAGAAATCCTAAACATGTCATAAATAGTGTCAGAACATTAATGAATGCCAACGCTAGCGGTGCATAGGAAATGGCCATAATACTAACAAGCGCCAGCCTTAGCAAGCCCTAGCTATGCTCCAAATACCTGAGAGTACAATCGCAGAAAAGTTAAAACTTGCTCAGCTAATTGCTACTCTTCTGGTAATATCTAATCATTAAATGATAAAAGTCACATTTTATCTCGTCTAGCAAGACCACCTTCTAGTGCTTACCGCGCAACATTACTCGTTCCAGGCAAAGCAACTGACTTAAAGTTGATGGTTGATTTTTGACGAGGGAGAAAATTATAATATTATTTTTCACCTAGCTGTAGAAGCATCAAATAAATATGTATAGATTCCTGAACCGACATCGGAGTGGACTCTAAAAGCACTACTAATTGAGTTGAATAATCAAACTGTAACCATTTTTTCATATATCGTACATACTGCTATCTTATATTTTGCAAGGGAATTGAGAATACATATTCATCTCATGGCTAAATTAACTTTGTATCTCTTTTGCATATATATGTGCCCGTAGAAATTTCAGTGTTTTGATAAACCCTCGTTATTTTATGTGCATTCATGTAAATTACTTGTATCGATCAGAATACGCCGATTATACAAACATTCGGAATGAATGCCATATCATATGCGAATGAAAACGTAAAGTACATATCATCTAATTGCAGAGTCGCATCAAGCATTATTTCAAGTTACAAACTTCCACGACCGAATCTCTTGACTTTGTTCTCTATGCACTGCATAAAAGTTAAACATAATGTTAACATTAAAATCTCATGTGACTAATAAATTCTAAATAGGCCATAGTTATGGCCACGACATTAATGAATTCCAAAGCTAGTGTTGCAAAAGAAATAACCATGGACTAACAAGTATCATCCTTAGCAAACCATGGTTACACCCCCAACACCAATGAGTAGCACACACATGCGCCAAAAGGCTAGAAAAAAGCTAAAAAGCCAAAAAGCTAACAAAGCACGCGCCAAACAAACACTAATAGTGCTAGTGGCAGCGCTAAACAGCAACTAGCATTAGCGCTAGCTATGTTAAGCACTAAGCACCAACGTTAGCCTTCCCCCTCTCTTTTTTACCTTTGTGCGCTTCTCCTCATTTTCTTGAGCTAACATCATCCTCACCAGCTCATTGATAGCACTATCTTACAACAAACTTACATGATTTAAGTCCATGACCCCACTAATTGATAGACACATTTTAGTGTCTAAATTGCACCTTTATTGCTAGTGAGTTAGTATTCGATTTTGTGTCTATTACGTGTTTTTATGCTTTTGTAGGTACATTAGAAGAATAAAGATTTGTGGAAAAATTGGCTCAAAAAGTGTTCAAGACACCCGGGAAAATGGATCAAGGCACCCACACTTTGGATTGGGGCACCCTTGGATCGGGATGAGCTGGATCGGGTCAACCCAGCGGGTCAACCAGGTGAGTCAACCCAGCCCAGGCGAGTCAACCTAGGATCGGCCGATCCAACTCATCGGGATTCTCCTGATTCAACTGTGCACTTCAATTCGCGTGAGAAACAAGTTTTTGTTGCTTCCAGATTGTTCTAAACACTCATAGTTATCTCACGCAAGTCATAAACATCAAAAGATCCCGTAAAATCAGCTCGGAAATCATGAATTTGGCCGGAATTATGTTTCGATTCGGAATGAGAATTGTGGGTTGTTTTAGAGAGTTCTATTAGGTTTAGAACTCTCTCTAGGGTTTCTACTACCTATATAAACCAAGAGAAGCCAAGAAAATCGAGAACAAAAACCTAGAGAAGAAATCAGAGCAATTCCGGCCACGTCCGGTCGCCGCCGGTCACCTGCTGCTGGTCCGGCAGGCGTGTTCTTCATCAGCCACCATCGGAGAAGACGACTCAGCAACATTTATATCTGTTGTTGATTCAAACTGCTCCTGTTGCCTATTTTTTCAACCATTTATTGCTTAGAAACACTTCTGTAAACCCTGTTCTGTGACATTTATAAACGTATCTGTTCAGCTGTTGCACTATTATTTCATCTTGTAATCAACTTTTTGAGCAATGAAAAGATCTTTTGAGCAAGTTTTCTTCACCATGGGCTAAGTTTATTTACTGGGATGATGGATAAGGTATTTTTCTCAATTTTATGTGATTTAATTATTTTCTAATAATTATTTATAATTCTTTTGTTATTAGAATTGCATAGTTTTAAATAGTGAAAACGGTTTTCTTTCAACAGTTGTGCTTTTACTTGATGGATTATGCTTGGTTAATTAATTTCGATAGTCCATGCTTGTGATTTACCTCTGTTTGTTAGCATAACAAAACCAATTTTGGCAATTATTTGTGCTTCAATTAATCTAAAAAGAATTATCTGATTAATCACATAGGTTGTTAGATTTACCTGATTCCTGATTCCTGGTCCTTTTAAAATTATTTAAAAATCATCTTTAGGTTATTTAGTCTTTTTCATACTCCTGGAATTTTCTAGAGTTAATTAGAATCATTATTTTCTAAAATCATTACCTTCACATGTTCGAGAATCGAACCTCTTTATTTACCACTTCTAAAATTACATCACTAATTACTACGAGAAATCAAATCATATTACATGGGGGGATTAAACATGGGGTTCTGGTCTGGTGGTTACAACAACATGGGCGTGACGACACCCCATGACAAGGAAGTTGCAAAGTAGTGGTGATGGTTGAAGTGGTTGGAATAATGGTTTTCCAGAAACTTCCAAGGATAATGGGTGGTTACACCATTATCCCCATAATCCCCATTACTCCATCTCTCCACTACATCCACTACTTTACAAGAAAACATGTGTGTTTTCAACTATTATAAATAGGCTACTTAACCTATTCTGAAAACATGAACAAGCTTATCATTCTCTAAAGATCTGTTATTTTCTCAATAGTTCAACATCTCTACACATAATACAACACACAAGTTCCTTAAACCTTCTTTGCTTGCCTCCCCTAAGATCAACCCAATTTCTCCCCTTGTGACCGAAACAGAGCGGAACGGCTACTATCATGGTTTAGGTTTGCCATGTACGATTTTGATTTCTGAATATAAAGAAAGTACTTCAACAATACATTGTTTTTCCTAGAATCAATTTTTAGGTATTAATAATTGGGGACCACATTGGGAGATCAATCTCTCGGTCACGAATCCAATTCTTCAATCATCTGAAAATCAGTTCTTTAATCAGCTAAAATGGTGGATCTTAGTTCGGGTTTAGCAAAAAATCCCAATTCAGGTTCAAAAACCACTCCTAACCCCGGAAATACCAATGGCGGAACTCCAGAGATCATTCCTCAAAACACCACCACTGAAAACACCAACGCTCTTTTTTGTGCCACTAAAGGTGCCAAAGACAAGGAACGGGCATCATCAACCATAGCTGATTTGATGAAGCGCCAAAAAACCTTGGTTGAAACTCAATTAGACATGGCTAATACCCAGAAGGAAGTTCTTACCTTTCTTAAGACTTTAACGGAGCAGTTATCATCGAAACAACCTCCATCATAGCAGCGTTTTGTATAATAACACCACTCAGAATGCTTTCTTCAAAAATCACGTCAGGGGGAGCTTTATCGTGATTTTGAGTTGGAAAAGACACATCACTAGCGTCACGGCTCATGGTAATCTCCAATCCTTCATCTACAAGTTCATATCTCTGCTTTGGTTCATTTCACCCTAAAAACACAGAAACATTATAGAGATAATGAGTCAAAATGTGTCAAGCATGAGACATTGGAGCACAAAATATGAATTTCATATAATATGTCCCTTATCAACCTAAACATTCATTAAAAGTGTTTTGGGTCATGTCATATGGTTTAGAAAGGATATGGGTCGTTTTACAAAAATACCATCAGAAACGTTGTTGCACTTCCCTCCAGAAGAAATGAAACTGGCGCTAATTGGTAAGTAATTTTTGGATAATTTATATACCAAATGATTCATATGGATGTCTTATAAAATATACTAAAATGACACGCCAACCGGAGAAGCGGTCTAATAAGGGAAGACAAAACGATCGACTACTTGATAGCTGAAAACCTACAGAATTCTGTCTGGAAAAGTTCTGAACGCTCGATGTCAGGTCTTTTTCACATATAAAACGGAAACCAAAATTAGAAATTATTTTTTGATAAGTTATCTCTGCCTCTTATCTAAATAATGAGAGGTCAAACACCTCATTCTGACTTTGGGCGAAGATTCAACGACCATTACGATAAGAAGATCTGAATCTGGATTTTTCGGACGACGAAAATCACAAAAATTCTTCATGAAATCACATATGGTTCTACACATTTGGTGTCCTAAAGTCCATAATCATTTCATTATGATTCTGAAACAATGAAGTAAACTTACTTGGAAACGCAACAAGTCAACAGAAACAGAAGACATCTCGCAATGTGATTCACCACCAAGTTCTTCGTTCTCAGCCCCGGATTCTTCAATTACTTCAGTATGGGATAATTTCTCAGGTCCCTGGTCATCTTTGTCTTCTTCCTCAGTGCTTTCAACAACAATGGAATCTCCAAAAGTTATAGTTACCATATAAGGAGCTGAAGCGCCAAGAACAGTCGGGACACCAAATTTAAAGGTTAAATACCCGAGACCGAGGAATGGCGGTCGCTAAAATACCGAACACAGGGCGTTCTAGGTGCCACGACAGTAGAGTAAGCTGCGTGTTCCAGAATCAACATTCGACACGACGATGAAATCCCCATTCAAAGAAAGCAACCAGGGATACAACGATCAAAATTCGCCATTCATAAAGGTCTATAAGAAACCACTACCACCACCATTTTGTGGACGTGAGTGTTCGCTACTAATTCACCAACAACATTCATGTAGATTTAGATTACGACATGATTCTGGGACGTCCGTGGATCCATAGAAACAAGGCAAGACTTGACGCATCTTTACAAAATCGTCATCAAATGACCTACCCGTATGTGTTAACAAACCAGCAGGCTCTAAAGATTGCTCATCTCTAGAACAACACCAAGCAACAGATATGGACGCTACACGACTGCATAGTGGAAAGGTAATGTTGTACACCCGTGGATTTTGCCTATAAGTAAGTCTTGTTTAGCAACTCTCTTTACAAGTAGCTATCCCGTGTCCTATCAAGTCTTGGGGACTTGACACAACTGTCAATCCCACAATGACTTGATGATTTGAAAACGATCATTTTCAAAATTTCATTGAATGGATAGGGTTATCTCTACTGAGAATACTAAAACCAATAGCCCAATCATCCTGAAAGTGTGTCATGAACCTGAGATACCAAAACCCAGCCCCTTCCATGTCGGAGACACAGTCCAGAAAGCTACTGTCTCTCCTAAAAATATATAAAAAACTCATATCTGATCACTAAAGCTATATTAGGAGGATGCTACAAACTCATAAATGCTGACAATCCAACAGGGGTAGTCGTGCATGGCAAGTAGCTTAAGTCTATCAAGGCTTAAGCACTCCACCACCCCTGACAAAGCTATCAAGGCTTGAGCACCTCACTACCCCTAGCAATATTTCCTGTTATCACGTAACATATGAAATTCCTCCAAAATGTTTGCAATATCTTGCATTCATACTTAAGAT
This sequence comes from Papaver californicum, assembly GCA_023531435.1. Classification (NCBI taxonomy): domain Eukaryota; kingdom Viridiplantae; phylum Streptophyta; class Magnoliopsida; order Ranunculales; family Papaveraceae; genus Papaver; species Papaver californicum. The sequence goes on from JAJJMC010029954.1 coordinate 422,055, forward strand.
TTCAAATCATTAAACAAAATATTATTTCTCTCTCTAGAAAACCCTTTGCAACCATTCAAAATCTACCTACCAAAATCTTAAAATAAAACCACAAAAAATTCGGGTATCTCAGAAACACATAAACAAAACCCCTTAAAACTTACTATTTAGAAAAATCTATGAGAACTGGTTGAGCACCATCAACACATGCTCTCTCCACCTGTGAAAGGGCTTCAGTGGCAAGCCTCAACTCTCAGGATAGTATTTCAGCATCATCTCTAGCCTTACTTCATTCAAGTTCTCCTGAATGGCTCTCATATGAAGACAAATTCGTCCAACAACAAGCTTAGCCGTCTCAGCTTCCTCCAAGAGTCGGGTCCTGTCAAACTCAAAGTCAAATTCAATTCCCGTGTTCGGATACTCAAATGGCGCAGATTTCATCACATTAGCTTCCTACGCAACGACACCACTTGGAGCATCATCTTCAACAACTGCATCCAAAGGATCACAAGAACTACACTTGGGGACTGAAGATTTGCACAATATCCCCTCGCTACCAAGAACCTCTCCAGCCTATAAGAGACGGTCAACCAAAAAGCCATAACCTTGACAAGGCCCTTTACTCTCCAAAGATATAACAGAAAAGTATCTTCTCCCAACTACGTCGTCAGATCTGATAGGCGCTTGTGACTCCTAACGAGGCTGAGATGCATCCCAAGCCTATTCCAGAAAATATAACTTTAGGAATCAAAGATAAATGTGACAGGAGACTGCTCACCGCAACACATCTCATAACAATCAAGGATTCAGAAAATGAATCAAGAGACGCCTCTTGGAACATAGTATTTGAAGACACCTGCAACATGCACCACGTCGACAACAAGATACCTTTCAGCTCATCCTTTTCACCCTCGACGCGTTCAGAGGACTTCTCCCATATAAGCATTCCCAGCATACCTTCATCATATCCAGAAGGTTAAAACAAGTTATGAGCCAAAGGGTCAGGATAAGACACAATTTCATTCAGTCAATGTTCACAAAAAATATCCCAGTTGCGACTCAACAGCCCGGGCACCAACGAAGGGCTCCAACTTCAATTCAAGTTTTTGCTCCAGCAATGGCGCGTAAGACAACAACAACAATAGGAGATATCAACCTTCCTGGACTTCCTTGCTGAGCAGACCTTAGAGGCATGAACTCATGGTGATACTATTAAATCATCCATCGTCGAGCAGCAGACCAAAGTAGCTACACCTGGGGACTGAAGGCTTCTTCAGTTTTAGAGATTTAACGCAGTCATCTCATTTGACCAGAGTATTTAATCAACAACAGTAGTAGCAACAAGACCCCTCACTCGCATCATCTTGACGAAAGCATATGTACATCAATACCTCCACATCTCGTAAGCTTCCTCTCTCAATCTTATCACGCCCATGGCATGGGGACTTCGTCTCTATTGTTGATGCTGCTGATTTCAACCACACTGGTCAACTATAGAAGACACACTAAATTCAGAATTCTCAAGATTCAAGCTCATTCTCTCAACATCTGGCATATGGGTTTACAAGCTGCTGTCAGGAATTCATCTTCTCCGGAAATATGGCTATGATGAGTCAACATCACGTAAGAGTTAGAAGTGTTCTGAAATGTGTAAGAAACGCCAAACCATGATGCTCTCACCATTTTTTTATAAGGTTGTCATCCATGAAGTCTATCACAAGGGATCACTTGACATGAAGTCCTAACTTTTACTAAAGTTCCCACTTACGTCGCATCCTGTTGGAAATCTCACGATGCCAACATACTCACGATATCAGCACCACCAGCGCTAGTCTCATCCACAAAATAAAGGATATTCTAGCAGACGAGGAATATTCCATAACAGTAGGATTTCACACGGGTCTGGAACACCGTTCACAGAGCTAGCATCTTTAAGAAGCTCTTTGAAGAGATTGAATTATTTAATGTTAAAGGACTGTTCTTTAGATTGACTAATGATTCTTGTAAATTAATGGTGGAGTTCGAATGTGGGAAGACGATGAAGGAGACTTTTGTTTACCCACGTAAACAAGGTTTATAATACTTTAACAAAGTTGTATTTAATTTTAGTGTAGGTTGTATTTAGTCACTGCCATAATTTAAATATTATCGCCCATATATATCAATGGTACACCATAAAAACTTATTACGATGCATTATCAAACTTGAAATTTAAATATTCAAAGTTTTACCCGTAATCAAACTTCTTCAGTTTCCAACTGGATTTCATACTGACCACCACTTATCGGTGATCAATGTATCCCAGTGGATGAATTAGTTTTGACTAACCAATTACCATTCATTGCAATGTACCTAATGTCATGAAATAGTTTTAGAAGAAGTTTGCAACCAGCAGTAACATTGGATGAATCACAGATTGTGTTGAAGTTATTGTCCGGTTTCGTTTGTTAGTATGCGAAACCACACCAAATGAATAAGAACCTTGAAGAAATGTGTTATATTTTTATTGAAAAAATTATAAATCTAATATCCATTTTTAGAAACAAGACTCAACGACTGTATTTTTTGATTAGAACTTCTAATATTGATTGATTAAGATTTACTTTTAATTTTAATGAACTTCTAATATAGTTGTTGTTTAAGTTATTGAAAACTTTAAATTTTGAGTAATTATATTTGCCAGATGAAGATTTTAACCAACGACTGCATGTTTTGAATTAACATCAATGGATATTTATGTACAAAGTGATAACTAATTTAAAACAAACTTCATTAATTAAAAATTAAAATTACAACTGCTCGTTTGTTAATTAACAACGGTTACATAACAGTTATAACCTTACATCCAATGATTCAAAAAGTAAGATATCTTTTTATTAATAGATAAACCTTAAAATAACATATTTATTTAAAATTAGGTGATACTTAAACCTAATATATTTAGACCTGGATAGCATAGTACTAAGCTTTGACAAAGAGATAAATCTTCCTTTATTTTCTCAGTATGAGATTCCATTGTAGATGCAGCTTCGAAATGACGAAAAGGTTTGCCTCTCCATTTGGTATATTCATTTTGCGCTGCAAATTTGTCCACTTTGTGTCTAGCTAGAAACTCGTTGTACTTTCGCACAATTTTCTAACCGCTATCGTGCGATAAGCAACATACTCATCCCCATAATTTAGAGGTGGTTTCATGTACTTACCGTCCCACTTCGGCATGAAGGACAAAACCTAACAAGATTCCTGAATTTTTTTTCAAGGATGTGATCTTTCGGAAGATCCAAAACGATGTAATTTTTTTTAACCCATTCAGTCCCTCTCTTAACATCCGCATTTACTTTCGCTCGTTAATTTGTTTGGATACTTTTTTGAGTGTCTCTTTTTCCATAACATCAATTGATTTGGTATCTGATGATAATAGGTTAGCTATTATAGTAGGATTTATTTTGAAGGAAGCAGTGTATGATGGAGAAGGACTTATTTGAATAAAGTAGTGTATGATGGAGAATGGATTATCCTATTTATATGCATAAATACCAACAACTATATTTTTTGAATGGCTATAACAACGGTTATATTTTTTGAATCTTTCATCCAACAAATACATAACGACTATATTTTTTCGCATAAAACCACCACTCTATATCATTTTTATAAGAACAACCTACCCAAAGAATTTGCAGATCCAACACCTTCAATATGTATTCTAAAAGCAAAGGAAAACAAATATTATGTATGGAAGCAGAAGAGGTTTGTCCATTATGTTTTATGGATACACATAGCATGATGCAATACCCCTGGATGTATTTCAAAGTGATTGCAAGTAGGTTGTTCTGGCATCAAAATGGTCATTGAATCACAATCGGAAAAGATTAGGTATTTGCAATGTCAATATCCAAATTGTCGTGAAGAAGCACAGTTGCTAGATGGCGCTGTTAAAGCTAAAGAAGATGAAAATATAAATGAACTGCGCAAAAAATTCAAGCTTAAAGCCAAATTAAAAACGTGTGTATGCAAACAATATAGAGAAGAAGGTCTCCAAACCAAGCATTGCCTAAACAAAATATCAAATGGTCAATTTGAATGTTGTAATGTGGCTGATTGCTCAATGCCTAATATTTGTAACACTTATATGAAAATGCACACTTCTAAAGCAAAACACACATATAGATAACATTTCTGGAAATGTCCAGTGTATCTTACGGTGGAATGGACTGATTAAGTGTCGTTTTTTTTAGTGTGACCAGTGGTTTGAATTTCAGGAATATGATGCATTACTGTTTTGAATAATTGGTAGTGGTTTTAATAATTGAATGAACAGTTTTTTTTTTACCCACAAAGTGATGCAAATACAAGACAAGAACAACTGCAAAAACCAGTGGTGGATCCATTGCGTCACTTCATAATGACCATACGGTAAAAGACTAGACACTGTAAATATCAATCTTTTTCCTTGTATCCTACTTTACAAGACTACAACAATTGCAAAGACCAATGGTGAACCCATTACGTCAATTCAGAATAACCACATGATAAAAGACTATAAACTATAAATATCATCCTGACATGTCTCCTATTGTTAAAATCGATATTCACCCTCTGAGTCATTGGGTACGGTTGATGTTCATAGTATTGGCATTTATTCGTTCTATATCTATAATTATAACACTTCACACCTAATCTAATATACATCAAATTCTCAAGTTTTCAAAATATATACTCATTTCTTTTCCTCATTTATCTTTTAACATTTACTCTTCCCAGTGGTAATGGCTAATCATACTAATGAGCAAGGTCTTACTTTTATGTTTCAAATATTACAGCCTGTTTCAATATATCTCATACAGAATTCTGGAGCCAGGTTCTCCAAATGTTTACTGCGATTATTGGGAATCCATACAGTCACAGCTGCAGATCGATCAGAAATCGATTTTCGATTATCCAAAATGATGTGAAAAGCTTAGTGGTAATACAAATACCACTATGTTGATCCAAGAACCCAGGGATGACAACTCAAATGATTGTAAGTGTTACCATTTAATTTGGATTTTATTTTTAAAAGTATTTTCCAATTATACACTTATTGAATGTAGTTTTGGTTGTTTATTGTAATAGGAAGCTTCCCGTTCTGTATATCTTAAATATAACGTAAGTCCATTCCGTTTTATTCATTGCTACTCAACGATGATAAACATCTTTCCTGATATGAACCCGCAACTGTTAGCACGAGAACCAAGTCCGACTAATTCCGACGACGATGAGTAATTGGTTCAATTATAGGTTTTGTGGGTGTATCTCTTTGTAAACCCTAATGAGACAAAACTCGTCCGTTGAGGCCACCTGATGGTTTAAAGGCTTGTAACACGTGATAAGTGCTACCGTATCTCCTACGAAAATGATTATTTATGCTACTTTCTTTATTTTATTAATTGAAAAAAAGAGTACACTAGTTGAAGTACAAATAACGAAAGCAGATTATAATACATAATTAAACCCTAACTCCCTTTCATATGAACCACGATTACACTTAGCATGTGCAACAAAATTTTAAACCACCATGCAACCCTAGTGGACGAGTTTTGTATCGTTAGGATTTAGAAATAGATGTACCCACAAAAACTATAATTATCAAACTTAGCGTTCATCAGAATCTCCGCCAATTATATTATTTTTCATGAATGTAAGTAGATCAGCAAACTTTGTTTCCAAAAACTGATAACCTCTTCAAATTCAAATTATCTGCCTTTTTATTCATTGTGCTTGATTTGCCAGCCTCTCCTGCAACATTCAAACATTAAAATTAATTTTTCATATTTGAAAGATATATAATATAAAATTTCAATAAGGAACAAGAAAGAGATTTACAAGTATTTCATGGGTCATTGCTTCAGGACAATTGCAGTTGGCAAAAACGCTTGATTGGAGGCATATCAAATACGTAAATGCTTCCTATATTACAACATGCCTATCCCTTATGTTCTCCATTGTTCTTGCGAGAATTACCAAAACCTATTTTGTAGTAATGCCATATTGGGTTCCAGAAGGTTTCAGTTGGTAAAGCTCGTCGACAAGATGCTGGGCGAGATTTTAGGTGATCCAAGTTTTTCATATAACAAAATCTTCTTGCTGGAACAAAGCTAGCCATAGAAACTTTGAAGATGTTGTTTTTAATAGATTATAAATAAAAGTGAAGTGGATGTTTGGTGCGGAAGAAGTGAAGAAGATGTGGATATATATGGACATTTGGAAAGGAGCCGTTAATAAATTATAATTTTTGAAAAACATATCCGTTGAGGTCCAATGACTATCTGATAGAGCCGTTAATAGCACAACCATAATTGAACCTAAATAAATAAAATGAATTTAAACTTTACATATATATTCAAACTTAAAACTGCAATAACCATAAAAAAATTATCTTTCAGCAACTAACTTTCTTTTAAGGTTGGTTCAAATCTGCACTTCCATATCCATCTTCATCTTATCATAATCTTCGTCTTCGTCTTCATCGGAATCGGCGTATTCTTCCTTTGCGTAGGCATCTTCATTATCAGGTTCATATATGTTCTCATACTAATCTGGAACATGTTCATAATATTTAGCTCCACCATATTCATCATCGTTTGGACCTTGACCATAGTAATTAAATGTACCTTCTTCAGTTTGACCATGAATTTCTTCTTCGTCTAATGACTCTCTATCATTAGATTCTTCATATGAGAAAGGTACTTATACATATTCCATGTCCGAACCTTCCAAACTTGAATCTCCATTTGGTTGTGCTTGGTTTACTTCTCTACCAAGACGCATTCTAATATGCGAAACAAAATCAGTCCTTAATTGGAGGTGCAATTAAAGGTTTTTTTAGACTTGCAATAAAAATATGACGATTATCAATAAGCTCCGACATTGGATTATGCACAACTGCATCCCATTTCCTATCTCGACATGCATGCTCAATTATCATGTTGTGCAAAATAAGATAATATTTTATTATTAGGTTCAAGTCAGTTTCTTGCCAATACTTACAAGGCAATCCGACAATTATAAATTTCCATTTTAACATACAAAAAACACGCTCAAAACCTTTCCTTTTATCTATTTGATACCTATTGAATCTTACCAAGTCTAGAATCGCCAATGTTCGAGAGAAAGCTTGTATAATATATAGTTGTCAATTTTGGGTAGATGCCATCGGCTAAGAAATAACACATGTTGTACTCGTGATTGTTGATAACATAATTACATGGAGGGGTTATACCCTTGAACATGTTATCAAAAAGGGGTGAGTGTGCCAACACGTTCAAGTCGTTCTTTCCCTATGCATTCCAAAGAAGGCATGCTAAAACCATAAATCATATGATGCCACCACCTCTAACACTATAGAACTGTATTTATGTTTACCCCGATATGTTCCTTGCCAAGCTATCGGGTAATTCTTACATGGCCAATGCATAATATCAACACTACATAGCATTCCAGGAAATCCTCGCTCGGCATTCTCAGCTAGCAATCTCTCACATCTTCAGAAATAAGTTCGTTCAATTGTCTTGGTCCAAAATAGTGGCATATTGTGTTGCAAAAATCTTTTTAGATAATAGTATGTTGTTGCGGCTCCTATAGGAGTATAGTCGTCGATGCTATCAACGGCATTTCATCACGGCTACTACTTCCATTTATGGAGAATGCGCCATTACACTAGTTACATCCATACATTGATACCATTCTCCGTCCACTTCAAGTAATTTTCCTAACAATTTCTCAAATAATTCTTCCTTCATGCCTAGACGCTGTTTGAATTGTCTTGAAGTATAACCAGTTCCGGGAGTGAAATAATCACTCATCATTTTCCCATCATGCCACACTCGATCTCGGGTAAGTCGTGATCGTGTTTGCACTTCCCTAGACACCGGTTGACGAATAATACGCCTATGAACATCCAATGTCATTAGCTGAAACAACATCATGATTTTTTTTTCTTCATCACATGAAGTATCCAAATTAATACTGTATGTATGTCTCATGTATATAGGCACACATAAGACTCATATTGTACCTTTCCAACAACAATTTTAATTTCATTTTCTCAATACCCTACTTCAAATTGGTTTCAACCAACATTCAACACCAATAAAATAGTAACAATTTTATTTCAAATAGGCATTTGATTAATAATACATCACAAAACAAAGAGTAATCATGGATTTTATACTATATTTATGTTCTAATGTTGTTATTGAGTTGTTTACATTGTAACTAATCAATCTAATATCAAGAAATTCATGATTATCAAAAATAAATTATATTATAAACCCTATAAGTAGAATAACTTACCTTTGATGATTTTGCGGATGGAATTCAAAATTGAAAGATGCAATAGAATCACCTATAAATATGGAACAAACACTTTTAGTTTCACGCAACAACTTGACCTAAAACACATTGAAAATCAAAAGGAGGGAAAAAAAGGGTTTAAGAGTGGAGGAGAAAGGAAAAAAAATTGGAAGAAGAGAATGAGAGAAAACTCGTATGTTTTCTATATACAAAACCTATAGAGACGGATACTGAGTATCTATCTGGTCAATTCAACCAGTTGACTGAGACGGATATTCAGTTTCTATAAAATACTATGCTGACGGAAACCGAGTTTTCGTTTCAGTAAGATAAGTGAATTTTACGCCCCATAGTGGTTGTTTTTGTCTCCTTTTGCTTCGCTATAATTAAGCTGTGACTAAGAAATAAGCCTTACCATAGAGTTTGGCCTGACCATAAGAAAAGAGAGTATTCATAGTAACATGCTTTGTGTTGCTCGGTGATTTTCTTTTGTGCTGCATGGTCCATTTCGTATAACATGTGATATACGAGTAGCTAGTTTCCTAAAGTCTCTTGTTGCCAGATACTCACGCGGTTAGGTGTTTCACCTCAAGCAAAGAAGTGTGTAAAGTTAAGAAGTGTATTTGGTAAGGTGCGAATCTCTGTTCCCCGTGCCAGTGTTACATCTTGAGAAAAATAGCGGTGGTAGGTGGCGATGTAGCCACACCCACACCATTGCCGCTCTTAACTAGGAGGAGTATAGGAAGGAAAATTTTCATTTAAGTACATACTTGGTCATTTTATAAACCCCTCCAATGGAACATGCTTCAAAAGAATATCCAAAAAGTAGGCGTATTAATGGATAACTGAATATCCGATATCTGTACCGAAAAATTAGGTATTATCCGGAATTTTGGTTATCAAATATGAATATTTTATCGGGTATTTTTATTCCTTATCAGATACAGATATATAAATACTTTATAGTATAATTATCTGATATCCAATAATATAAATACATATATATATATAAAACTTTTATAAGTTAAATTTTATCTAATTTTTGACATGTATATAATTTTATTTGAAAAAAAATGAAGAAATGAAAAGTTCATCAAAACTTATTTAATGTTACAAGTGAGAAATTTTGATAAGAAAAAATGATTAAACACACATAATCAAATTAAATATTATTTTGCTTATGATATAATATTCGGATAATTATCGAATATCCGTTAATCTTAACGGAACAGATACGAAAACAAATTTTTAACATCCGGCCAATAATTATCGGATACGGATATTGGATATTTTTAACAGATCGGATACGAAATGACCGTTATCCGTTTTATTAAGTACCGTTCACAGGTCTACCAAAGAGCAATTTTATTTTGTAAACCCCTAGGGAGCTCCAGTTTTCTCTCTCTTGTTCTTTCTAGGGTTTGTAATTTTTTATTTGTTTTATCGTCCTGGAACATTCCCTGATTCATGATGGTTGATCAATCTTCCGTTCCCCCGGATATTAACTTCTGTTGGAGTAGTGATTCCTGAATCTAGTATGATTGCTACTACTAATCCTACTATTATTGATAATTAAGTTATAAACACGAACTACAGTTCCGACAAAGCCATGCATGCTTCTACTAGCGACGTAAAAGGAAAAGGTGTAGATGATGGTGATAATATCCTTTCTTGATGCACCAAAAGGTAAGAGTTTTGCATCAGCAAAGATTAGTATTCCGTCTCTTGTTAACCCTAGCTAATTCAAGTATTTCTGGTGAGATTGGTATTGATATTCCTGGTGAATTGATGGATGAGGACATTGATGTTTTTAAATATAGTTTGTTGTGAGATTAGACTTCAACGGACTAAAATTTTCTGAAATAAAGAAGGGTTTAGATGAGCAATGGTCGTTTGGACATAATAGAATGCGTTATCACACCTTATCCAAATGATTTTTTTTTTTATCATTTAGCCGATTTCTGAAAAAGATAAACGAAAAATATGATTTGAAGGTCCATGGGTTGTTGCACATGCAAAACAAGGTACACAGAATATTCAGGTCCAAGATTGGTCGGATGATTTTGATCATGATAATCAAAGAGCAACATATGCTCTTGTATGGGTTAAATTTCCAGGTCTGAAAATTCATTATTAGCATGAAAAAGTGTTGCTTACTATTGCAAAGACATTGGGTAGGCCTATTATTGTTGATTCATAAACTTTGAAACATGAATACAGTTATTTTGCGAGTGTTTTGATAGATATTCATTATTAGCAAGAAGTTCTGTAATCATTTTCAAATGGTTGGGCGCTTGGTAGCGGCCTGTAAGTTTGCTCGTATATTTCAAGTTTTAGCTGATGATGAGGTTTCTAAAAATATTAAGAAAGTACGGAAGCCAACTGGTAATATTGTGAGTCTCAAACAAAGAATGATCTGGTGGATGATGAAATCTCTGCAAAACTGGCAAAAACTAGGCAGATTCAGGAGGATTTAGCTAAGTCTGGAGCTTTTTTTTGTAGTTGTGTCTGCTGAAATGGCGAGAACTAAGCAGGCTGTAGCTAACAATGCAGCATTATTTGTTGTTGCTTAATTAAAAAGAACCATACAGATGGTGACTGAGTCAAGTATCACTGATGAGTTGGCAAGAACTAGTCAGTTGGAGCTTGATAAGACTGAACTTAATCCATATAATCCAAGGTTGAATTGGCAACGACTGTACTGATTTCCGACGATGGTGCAAGTGAAATTGCTGGGAAGAGTGATGCGGAAATGCCTGAGGGTGCATTAGATAATCTTTTAAGGAGTCAATTATTATGCAAATTGAAACTGTTCCTGCTGAAAGTGGTTTTGTTTAATAGGATGCCTTTGTAATCCCTAAGAAAACAGTAAGAAGAATGCATAAAAAGGATATGCATGCGGAATCTAGTACTTTCAGTCCTGGTAATATGTTTTATGCTTTTCCAAAGGTAGTGAGGGTGATATTGTTGGTGCATCAGACGTCCTAATCTTACCATATGATATTTCAGTCTACATGTTCAGCATTTTTGTCTGAAAATCCTAATGATGAACGTCTGAAGGAAGCTGAGAAATTGAGCTGGGAAGCTATGAAAGACAAAGAGGATGAGGAGAAGCATGCCAAAATTGCTGCTAAGAAGGCTTATGATGCATCTAAGAAGGGAGGAAAAAATAAGTAGGCTACTCCTGCGAAGACTAAAAAGAAAGGTACCAGTTGAATGAGTAATCCAAATACATATGTTGAGGAGGATGTTGTTGTAAGTACTAAGCCAAAAAAGAAAGCTAAAGGTACGACTTTTATGAATCCAGATGTTGATGCTATTAATAAAGATATGCTAAAGGGCATCACTGAAAGATCAACATAAATAAAAGCTAGAATGAAAGCTAAAAAAGGAGCTAGAGGTACTGAGGTGCCTCCACCAATGCATTTTTAATGCGTGTGTTCTATTGGAACATACAGGGTCTGGATAAGGATAATGCCAGACCAAAGTGGAAAGAGATGTACAATACTTACAAACCTGATATTTTGTCCTATAGAGCCAATGGTGCATTGCACAAAAAGGTTCATTAAGAATTTAAAGCTAGATGGTATATGTACTGATGCTATACATAATAATAAAGAAGATGATAAAGGCAATCCTTGGGTTCTATGGTCTACTGCTAAGGCCTGCGGTTATTATTAAAAGAAAGCTGGTTATTTTTGTGGTTGTTGATGGATTTTTTATCTACTTTGTGCATGCAAGTATAAATCTGGTGGTAAGGAGAAATCTTTAGAAGCAGCTAAATCTAGGTAATGAACCAAATCATTGGTTAGTTAGAAGATATTTTAACTGCGTTCTTAGGTTGGAGGAAAAGAAAGGTGGTTTGTTTTATACCTAGGAATGTTTATACCAATGAGTTTCAAAGCTGCATACATGACAATTTGAAGCTGGTTCACTTGGCTAGAAACTTTGTTAAATAAGAAGAAGGGTCTTAGCAGAAGTATGACAAAACTTGATCGGGTTATTATCAATGATGTTTGCTTAGAAAAATTTCAGAATTTGAGATGCAAGGCTTTTCCGAGACTTGTATCTGATCATTCGCCTCTATTGGCTATTCTTTTAATTTCCAGAGGCCAGTTAGAGCTCCTTTTCACATTCAGAAGATGTGGTTTAATCATCATGTTTCCTCGCGTTTTGTGCAAGAAAATTGGAATCTGCCAGTGCATGGAGTTCCACATTTTGTTTTTACAAGTAAGCCGAAGAGATTGAAATTAACCCTGAAGGAGTGGAATAAAATAGTTTTTGGTAATGTTCGAAATAGATTAAAGCATGCAGAACTCCAGCTGGAAATTCAGTCTGATCTTTTGGATGATGACCCGGTTGATGAAGTTCAGTTTGCAGGAGTTATGGAAGCTAAAGTTGTTATGGAACAGGTGCGTACTCAAATAGCAACTATGTGTTAGACAAAAATCTAGGGGTTTATGGATGGAAGATGGTGATCAAAATACCTAATTTTTTCATAATAGCTTTTGCATGAGGAGAAATCATAATACAATTTCTGAAATGGTTGTAGACGAGATAACCAGTCTTGTTTCTTATGATCAGATTAGATATTATATTGTATATTATTTATTACCAAGCTAATATTAATGGTGCAGAGACTGTAATTGATGCAAATCTTCTTGATGTTGAGCATAAGTGCATCACAGACTCTGAGAGTGTTGTTATGGATGTAATTCCTTCTTTGGAAGAGATGAAGTCTGCAGTTTTTAACTTGGGTGCTGATAGTGCACCAGGTCCAGATGGTTCCTTTGGTATTTTCTTTAGGCACTGCTAGGATTTGATTGCAACGCTGCTATTATGCAGATGCCTTATGGCATTAATACTAGCTTATTAGTGTTAAATCCAAAGAAAAGTGCTTCATTCTATTAAACATTATCGTCATATATATTGGTTTGAGTAATTTAGTCTTCAAAATCTTTACCAAAACTTGGCTGATTGGTCTCCGAGGAGCATGTTACATTTGTGAAAGGTAGAAGTATACATGAGAACATTAGCTTAGCTTCAGAAATGATTAATGAGTTGTCAGTTGAAAAGAAATTTGGCAGTGTGGGTTTAAAACTTGACATTACCCAGGCTTCTGTCAACTGGCAATTCATTATTGAGGTGATTCACAGGTATGGTTTTCCTGAGGACTCGTGTGCTTGGATTCTTAATGTTTTGAAGTCAGCTCGTATTTCTCTGCTTGGTAGGCACAGCTCCTTTCTAGTAAAAAGTTTATGGATGGTAGCCCATATGGTTTTTTCAGTATAACCCGTAGTCTGAGACAAGGAGACCCTTTCTACCTTTGATGTTTGTTTCACATTGAGGATGTTTTAAGTCGTAACATCCCTACACTTTTTACTAAGAAAGGAATTGTGCCTACCCATTTATTTTTTGCAGATGATATCTTGATTTTTTGTAAGGGAAAATGGAAGATCTTGAAGAATCTACTTAATTTGCTTGGCATTTACCAGCGTCCATCTGCGCAATCGGGTAGTATGCAAAAGTGCATTTTTTATCTTGATGGTGGTTTAGTCTCGAGAAGAAGAGCTATTGCAAATTTTCTGGGTATGGGAATGGCCACTTTCCCTGACAGATCATACTTAAGAGAGCATCCCAAGCCTGGTGTTGTTAGGATGGTACACAATGTCTGTTGTGGAGATAATTGTGGATGAACTTGCAGGTTCGAAGGGTAAGATGCTATCTTTTCAAGCTAGGTTGGTTATGGTGACGTCTGTTATTGCAAGCTTTACTATTCATATTATGGCAATTTACAAATGGCCTTAAAATCTTTGCGCAATATGAGAGGGAAATTCGCAACTTCATTTGGTAAGGAGATGCAAAAAAACGTAAGACTTTAATTGTAGCTTTTGATAAAATTTGATGTCCACGGAGTGAAGGCGTCCTGGGTATTCAAAGATTTGTTGTGATTAACAAGGCAATGCTTATGAAACTCTGGAAGAGTATCAAAAACTCTGATAAGAGTTGGGCCAAGTATTTGGGAGCTAAATTTCGAAAGTTAGATGGTAAATGGATTGATTATAAGCTTACCTATTCCATTTTTCCGAGCATCAAATGGATTTATTACCAGGTGGAAAAGAATATTAGGTGCATCATTGGTAACTGAAAGTCTACATCTCTTTATTTTGATAACTGGTGTGGTAAAATCTCGATTGCTAAATGAATGTGAGCTTGCGTTATTGGTAGAAGGTTATTTTCTTCCACTGTTGGTGATTTGATTGTTGATAGTACCGGTATTCGTACTATCATGATAAGTGTAGACATCAATCCTGACATGTTGCCTACGATTACTAGCAGAGAAGATTATAAAGTTTGGACTTTGGATCTTTAGGGAGATTTTTCGGTGAAGCCTGCTAAGAATATGATGCGCAATAGGTATGTAGAAAGTGAGATTTCCAAATTCATCTGAAGACGTATTTTGCATCCCACTGTGGCTGTGCAATATTGGAAGATTTGGCAAGTGGATTGTTGTGCTTCTCAGGATAAAATTATTTCAACTCTTGGAATCCCTATGGAGAATAGGTGCTATTTATGCAAGAAAGATTTTGCTACTATAGAACATATCACCTGGAGATGTAGATTTGCTAGGAGAATTTCGGCACAGATTGGAAGAATATTTAATTTACAATTCGATCTTCATCTTCGAAAACCGTATAAGGCTGCTAAGGGAAGGAGCATGATGACTAAAGATTTGTAGCTTGTTTCCAACATTGCGATTCCAGTTGACTTATAGAAACTGAGAAAAAATAATTATTTTGAGGAATATCTAATTAACTAGGTTCGCTTTAAGAGTCAGGTTTACCAGATTATTCAAAGCAATTCAGTAAGGATGAGAGGGTATATGCGTAACATTATTGATGATATGCGCATTTTGAATTATTTCAAAGTGACATTTCACAGGGTTAAGCATTCTATTCCTTTGTAATGCAGTTGGCATGCCTCTGTTCGGGTGAGGTCCTCATATGCTGTGATGCAGCAGCAAGGGACAATCCTGGTCTAGCAGGTGCAGGCGTAATTGCAAGGAAAGCTGACGACATGCTAGGTGCCTTGAGTATTGGCTTGAGTATTCAAACCAATTATCTTGCGGAGATATATGCAATTATCTATGACCTGGAATGGGCAGCCAAGTGGAATTTGAAGCGAATTTCCGTCCAATCTGATTCTACAAGTGTTGTGCAGATGTTGGTAGGTGGTGATCTACCTTGGAGCGTGAAGCAAAGATGACTGACAACTTATGCATACTATGATTCTAGTCGTTTAAGGCCATGCTTACAGGGAAACCAATTTTTTTGCGAATACTTTGGCAAAGCGAGGTTGTTTGGCTGCTGAAGGTTTTATAGACATCGTTGATGGTAGATCGGATTTCATTAAAATTGTAAAGCGTCCTGGTATATTATAGATTTAAATGACTTAGCAAGTCTTTTTTTTTTGGAGTTTTTGTACCTCTTTTCTTGTATAGTCTTATCATGTAATTTTTTATAATTACTGTTTGCTTTTTAATACAATTTGACTTATTAGCAAGAAAAAAACCGCCTCAAAAGAATATCCATTTGCCATCTTACTATCTCCAAGAAGCTTGATATAGGGGCTCTCATATCAATAGAGGGGCTCCAATAATAAGACGAAATATGAACACTATGAAGTAAAACTCAAAAACCCCTTATCCATAATATTTTCACAATACCCAAATCATCCCTGATTAGTAATATTAATTACATTAATTAGCTTAAACTAATCATGATTAATTAAACATAATCTTTTACCTAATCAAATGATTTGATTTTTTTTTTTTTTTGAATTTGTGTTTGGTGGGAAGAAAAACTTGATGAAATCACGATTTGAAAGATTCAAATTTTGTTGTTCATAAAATTTACGGTTGGGTTTCATGTATAACCCAACCGTAACCATAAGAAAACCGAAGAACAACATTTTTGCCCAGATTTACGGTTGAGTTTTGTTGAAAAC
>JAJJMC010029954.1:445122-533390 GCA_023531435.1 Papaver californicum
TTATTTACGGTTGGGTTTTAGGACAAAACCCAACCGTAACCAACCTTTGTAGCTTTGAGTTTTAAGGTCAAATTAGGGTTTCAAAATCAAAAATTTGAACTTATTCAATCCTTTTAACTAGATTGAAGGTAAATTGGGTCATTCAAACAAAGAAAAAACGAAAAACAAACAAATTAGAGAATCATATTTAAAGTTATCCAGTAGAATTTACGGTTGGGTTTTGGCTAAAAACCCAACCGTAATATCCTACGGAAATTATGTGTTCTGGTCATATATTTACGGTTGGGTTTTCAGCCAAAACCCAACCGTAAAGTTATTCTTTCATATTACGGTTGGGTTTTGGATGAAAACCCAACCGTAAAACTGTAGTATAAAAATGTGACAGATTTACGGTTGTGTTTCCAGGCAAAACCCAACCGTAAACCTGCAATATTTTCATTTTTAGGTGTTACAGTTGGGTTTTGCCTAGAAGAGTCTGAGAAGAGTACAACTAAACAAATAAATTAATCAAATAAATTTTCACGTGCAAGTTAAATTCAAACTTCAAATCTAACTTCACATTAAAGGTACAACTAATTCACACATACAAAACAAAACCATAGACATAGAGTTAGGGAGAAGGAGGAGGGGTAGGTCGATGACTTTGACGAGCTCTTTTTTTGCTCATAACATTACGATGAGCAGCACCGCCACGAGTACGAGCTCCAGCACGACCGCCTCGAGTACGAGCACCACGTTGCGCACCCACGGCTTCATCATGTGTCTCTTCATCCGATGCTTGGGGCTCTCTTCTAGTAGTACTCGCATCTCTAGTCGCGCCTCTTGGACCGGGTCTACTCCTCTTTAAAGTCCACTGCACATCCTCAACTTCATGATGAACCTCCCTAATCAAAGCTTGGAGTTGGTCAGGCGTCCTCACATCAATTGTGCTTAGGCATGGATTAATAGAGTCCGCCAATGCAACGCCTTTCTTTTTCTATTCACATATGAAAATAAAAGTAGGATGAGTGTTTCGTAATAAATCTTAAAAAACATTAATAAAAAAAATAATGTACGTACCAAATTGAAATATGCCTTCTTCCAGAAACCATCTCCTGTGTTGATTGCCAGAGTCTCAGGATCATTGTTGATGATAGTTGGATGACCAAAATGGCGATACCACTCCAAGTAATCTTCTGCAGCCTCTTTTGTGCCCGGAGAGGGAGTTAACTCAGTCCTTTGGACTTGGTATTTCGGATCAGTGCGGTTATTCCAAACCGCGACTGAAGGCGTGGGCTCATAGTTTAGCACGATGTTTGGCCCTTCGATCATCGACCCGTTTACACAAAATTTAAACATTTCGCGTGTCACCGTTGTTTGGACGTATCCATATTGCCGGAGAGTTCTGCGGGGGTTGGACATCACGTACCCAAACGGATGATACAAAGGGCCGTTGTAGCCTGCCACGTCCGACAATTCACGTAAATCCTCAAGATGTCCATCACCCTCTATGCTAATCTTCACATAAGGGTCGAAAACAACATCATCAACCGTGAAAGCATCAATTTCTGTTCTCATCTTTGCTATGAGCACTTCTTTATATTTTGCCTGCGTCCCGGTGAAGACGAATTTCTTTCCCGTAGGTCCATTAACATCAACGCTTGTTTGAGGAGCCAGTCTGGGAAAGTGATCGTATACCCATGCCTATAAAGATAATTAATATTAATATAAGAAAATGAGAAAAAAATAAATTAAAATTGAACATTCAAATTCAAACAATAAATTACCTGAAGCAGACCGGTATTACCGGCAATCTCAGTTCCCCTGACCCTCGAAGCTTTTCGAAGGTTAGCAAGTAGGTAGGCCAGGGTGGCAGTTCCCCACGAGTACTGATGGGTCATCCCGAGATCACCCTGAAGCCATTGTAGATACTGGACGTTCACCCTGTTGCCCGAGTTGTCACCAAAGAAGATGGTGCCGAGCATATATAGCAGATAAGCTCTGGCTGTTCGAATGGCTCTGGTGTCATCTATGACGACCCCAGCCATTTCCAACTTCGCGGTCCCTCCAAACTTCTCCCGTAGTGACCGCAACAATATTTTCTTGCTCATGGCTTGACTTTTCTTCTTTAGCATCCCCGGTTTATCTCCACTCACCAATTTAAATTCCGATTCAGCTTCGGTCTTCTCACATCTAAGTGTTTCTTTGACAAGTGCATAAATATCACTCCATGACATGTTGTTGTCAAAACCCTCAAACACAGATTTACCTTCCACCTCCAGCCCAAGAATTGATTGGACATCATCCGGCGTTATAGTCATCTCGCCGAATGGGAGATGAAACGTATCGGTTTCAGGCCAATAACGTTCCCTGAACGCTGCGCATACGACACTGTCATACTCCCACATTGAATGTGTAATTCCGGGAGCTAACCCGGTACCATTTACCAGAATTTGTACAGCAGTACATTCATCAGTTAAGGGCCAATGTTGAGCCCTTTGACGAACCAATTTCTTGATCGCCTGTGTATGATCCTACAAAGAATAAAAACAAATTTGTTTTACTTACAAAAGTTAAAAAACAAAAATTTTACAGAATAAGAGAAGTAATTACAATAATACCTTGGTCGCTGCAACTTTGGCAGCCCATGAATGGGGATAACCAAATAATATTGCAGATTTGTCTGGGGCCTCACCCCATAGTCCTGCATTCCTCTTCTTAGGCCACAGTTGAGGTTCAGCCTTTTCTTTCGGAATTTCTTTGGCAACCCTTTTCTTTGCCTTTTCTTTTCTAATTTCTTTACCTTTGCCTTGAGGGACATGTTCTTCTCTGTCCCCCTCTTCTTCTTCGTGTTGTTGCTCTTGTGGTGGTTCTCTAATCACAAGAGAACCTCTGGGTGTTGGTAGATCACCCAAGCCTTGAAACACATTATATTCCTCTTCTGCAATTTGAGGAACACTACCACCACCTACCTCAAAAGAGGGATTATGGGTCTTGGTCACGCCTCTCTTCTGAACCCCTAAATGCTTTCCGTGGAGAGGGGTTGGAGTGTGAGAAATAGGTGTTAAATTATTACCCCTCTTATTCTTCCTACAACACACAACCAATACAAGTTAGATAATTTGAAAGCAATTCAACTTCAACAAAAAAAATATTCACTTACACAGGAAAATTTACGGTTGGATTTTTTCTCAAAACCCAACCGTAATTTTTCTCCCAAATTTTACGGTTAGGTTTTGAGAAAAACCCAACCGTAACTCACATGTAGCTGATGTGCACATCAGGCTACATATGAATTACGGTTGGGTTTCCTCAAAACCTAACCGTAAAAATATAAGTACAAAAGGTGGTCCATATGTTACGGTTAGGTTTTAAGAAAAAACCCAACCGTAATACTCAAACCAAATTTTTATGGACGCTCTTTGTTACGGTTGGGATTTTCTACAAACCCAACCGTAAGTTGTTTTTGAAAATTGGCGCAATTTATTTACGGTTGGGTTATCTATTGAAACCCAACCGTAATATCCTGAACTATTCATCCTTCCCTTTGGTTTACGGTTGGGTTTTGAAAATAACCCAACCGTAATTTTTCTCCAATACTTTACGGTTAGGTTTTTGAGAAAAACCCAACCGTAACTCACATGAAGCTGATGTGCACATCAGGCTACATATGAATTACGGTTGGGTTTTCCTCAAAACCTAACCGTAAAAATATAAGTACAAAAGGTGGTCCATATGTTACGGTTAGGTTTTAAGAAAAAACCCAACCGTAATACTCAAACCAAATTTTTATGGACGCTCTTTGTTACGGTTGGGATTTTCTACAAACCCAACCGTAAGTTGTTTTTAAAAATTGGCGCAAATTAGTTACGGTTGGGTTATCTATTGAAACCCAACCGTAATATCCAGAACTATTCATCTTCTTCCCTTTGATTTACGGTTGGGTATTGAAAATAACCCAACCGTAATACTCAAGAACATGAAAACCCAACCGTAATATCAACTGTGTGCAACATTTTTTGCCCAAAATCATGATCAAACATGCGAATAAATCAATTACAAGTTCTAAGAATACATGGGTTTTCTACAATACCTTAGATACACCATTGTTGGACTTTTCGGTGCTTGATTTTGCTTGTCACTGTCGATTTCTTGTTCAATCTCTTGATTAGGTTGAAAGGAGCAGGGTTGATTGCCATCACTGCTACCTTGAACGCCTTTAGTATGCTTCTTCATCTCGAATTGTTGAGTTGAATTTAATCGTCGATGAATTTTACGAATCGCCGATGAATCGAGGGAGATTACGGTTGGGTTTTGATAGGTTTTCTTTTGTTTAAGTTTTTAAAAGTTATGATTTTTTTTAAAAGAGTTTAAGTTTTAATTGGTATAAGGGTAAAATGGACATTTAACTTTATCCCCTAGGACATCCCTTATCGTAAAATTGGATCACCTCGGCTCAACTGGGAGCCCCTCTATTGATATGGGAGCCCCTATATCAGCCTTCATCTCCAAGGGGCTTTTTATTTGGAATCCAGCAAAACCGACAACAGTCTCTCTTAACATTTTCATCTTAAACTCGTCAAAGAGAGTTAAAAAAGACCAAAACTACTTAAAAAAGGAAAGAAGGAAAAAGAAAGATACAAAAACCTAAAACAAAGACCCGTCTCTTTTATTCTTCTCTTCTTCTCTTTAGCAAAAATCTCATTTTGTAAATTTTTGCAAAGAAGAAGAGAAGAAAACAAAACTAACAAAAATGGGTGCGTATAAAGCTGAAGATGACTATGATTACCTATTTAAGGTTGTTTTAATAGGAGATTCAGGTGTTGGTAAGTCAAATTTACTCTCTAGATTTACTAGGAATGAGTTCAGTCTCGAATCCAAGTCTACCATTGGTGTTGAGTTTGCTACTAGGAGTTTGAATGTTGCTGGTAAAGTCATCAAAGCTCAGATTTGGGACACTGCTGGTCAAGAAAGGTTAGTTTTTTCTTGTTCTTCTGATCTGGGTTTTTAATATTTTGAGTAAATTCTTAACCTTTTTTCTTCACTTTGGGTTTTTGCTTGATTTGGAGAGATCTGATGTTAGTGTTATAGCTTTTGTTGTACTAGTTTTGTATAAGTTCCTTATATGATCTATTGAATTCCTCAGTAGGGTTTTTGATTGTTTCTGTGTCTAGTGCGAGTAAGCTTATTGAAAGAAATGTCAGATCTTTGTATTAGATTTAGTGTGTAGATTGTTAGATCCCAGTAGATGATGGATGTGATGTAGTAATTGACCTAATGTACTTGAGTAAGAGACAGAGAAAGCTTTAAAAAAGAGTCGGTTCGTCAACAAAATTTTGTTCCTGAGCTTGGGTCTTACTGCATGGAAACATTTGTTTCAAAATGAGAAGATAAACACAATGCCAACCAAAAGGGTGGTAGCAGAGAGAAAATGGAAGATGTAATTCAGTGAGTGATTTTTGCTATCCTTCAGATACTTTCTAAGCTTTATGTTTGCTTTTTGATTGTTGTTATGCTCCTTTGAATCAATGTGACAGTGTCACCTACTTGGCAGCTTGAATAGAATCTGATTTGCTTGTCAAGTTATAACGTTCTTGTACAGTAATGCTATGAGCATTGCAGCCTAACATGTATTACTCACTATGTCCATGTTACTTGCCTAGGACTGTTAGCTTTGACATATTAAATTCCTCTGAAAGTTGAATACAGAGTCAGCTGTTTGCAAAGGTCAAATACGAGGATATTTGTTAATTGGAGTTTGAACTCCATATTTATTAAGAATGGAAGGGAATCAGGGATAGTAGTTACTTTGCAATTCGAACAGAAAGAGAAATCAAAGCTTAACGATGATGGAAATATTCATGAAGTTATACTGAGTAGCTAATACATAGAAATAGAGTGTTTTCACAGTTGTGACTACCTTACTGAGCACACAGCACAGTGCTTTAGACGCTTCAATATACTTAACATGAGTTCACTGAAGACAGTTTTTTGACTCTTCAGATTGGTTTTTGGCCCCTTTGGGGTTAGCTTGCCTTGTATCAAGAGATAACTTTTGATTAATCCTGATTTTTCTAGTGCCTGGCAACTCTTGAAATCTTGATGTTCTACTGGTTGATAATAATGATAGCATTCTGATCTGCTATGTAGTTTAGAGACTAGAGTAGATTACAAAATACGTTTGTTAACTTAGTGTTAGAAGTATCTAGAGTTCTTGCATTCTTCTGGTAGATTAAGATTGTTCTTTTCACTCTTATCAATTTAATCATATCTATCAGGACAGCGATACACTTTTAATTGAGTAGACATAGAACTAACCAGTACTATACATCTTTCTCTCCGTAAATTATTTCCACTTTTAACAGTCGGATGTGTTCATCCAACAGTAAGAGGTAGTGTCTTCCTAAGATCTTTAGATCTGGAGTAGCCTTTGAAACCCTTCATATATGAACTTGTAAGAAGTCATATCTCTGCTGTGATGATACATATATGTCACTTTGTGCGGACAACACTTTGCTTCACCAATAGGTTATTGGTCTGACTGTAGCCTGTTTACCTGTGGGTCTTAGTAGTATTTGGTTAGATGCTTTTGTAGGCGTTTGTCTTCTCTTGGGTTTTAATCTGAAGGAATAGGTAGACTCTTTGGAAAGCTTACCTGAACTGAGCTTTTATTCTATTGTTAGTTTATCAGCCTAAAGTAAGAATTTTTTACCTACTCGTAGAACCAGCATTATTTCACCCCCATTTCTGCAAGTGTTATGAATTCACTCTACACATAGTGCCTGAACACTCAAACTGATAGAACTGCCACTATATTTGATTAATGTCTCATTTCTTGAAAATCGCAGTAACTGATTCATCAAATCCTGATTTCTAAGAAAGTTAATTGGTCATGTAGATACTGATTGAAGCTTTTCATTGCAATGCTTCCTGTTTTTAGGTTTTCTTATTTGAGTATTGATATAATTGTTAGTCTGATGACCCTGACCATAGGGATCACTATCCACTGATTCCACATGCAACCAGAGCCTAAGTAATTTTCTTTAAGAAAAGCCTAAGTAATTTTCTTTAAGAAAAGCCTAAGTCTTGGAGGCATTGCGGTAAGCATAATGTATAACAAACAGGCCTGTAAGCTCAAAAGTGATACAACTAATGACCTAGTAGTGTGTCAAAAAACACGAACAAGCAAACACCATTTCTAGGATGATGGGACACCAGTGCTTGCGTTAGCTAAATTGGATGATGACATGTAGCTCCATGTAAGTCACTTCGTTATTGCAAAGACTTCCCTTCCTCCCAAGAGGAAGACAAGCTTTCTTTTATTTGTCCTAGTCCGAAGATGAAAAGTGAGGAAGGAATTAGTGGATGTAATTTGAATATGATGGATATCACATTGGATGTAATTCATCCAACTACTTTACCATAGAAATTGCTCTTTTAAACCTCGTCTGCTAGCTAGCAAATATGCGCTTTAATTCTTCTCTATATTTCTCTTTAGTCATTGTTATGCACTGGAGGTGGCTCCTTACTTCCATTGATCTAGAAAGCAAGTGATACAGTAAAACCTCTATTTCAGAATATTATTGGAACCATATAAAACCTCTTATATAGAGGTAATTTTTACAAAGATTAAGCTAAATTGGGACCATAATTTTTTATTCATACATGGAGTTTATTCCTTTATAGAGTATTCTTATATAGAGGTTTTACTGTATCAAAGTTCTTCTTTGTGTTTCTAATTTGTCATTTTGAGTTTTTAGGTACCGTGCCATTACTAGTGCTTACTATCGAGGAGCTGTTGGTGCACTGCTAGTGTATGATGTCACTCGACATGCCACATTTGAGAGTGTAGAGAGGTGGTTGAAGGAGTTGAGGAACCACACAGACCCTAACATTGTCGTAATGCTCATCGGAAACAAGTCTGACCTGCGTCACCTTGTTGCTGTCTCAACTGAAGATGGGACATCCTTTGCGGAAAGAGAATCACTTTATTTCATGGAGACTTCTGCATTGGAAGCAACTAATGTAGAAAATGCATTCGCTGAAGTGCTGACTCAAATTTACCGTATCGTAAGCAAGAAGGCAGTGGAGACGGGCGATGATGGATCAGCTTCAGCGGTACCTGCCAAAGGTGAAAAAATAAACATCAAAGATGATGTCTCAGCACTGAAAAGAGTTGGGTGTTGCTCTACCTAGGGTGTAACAAGGGTCTACTGAATATTTCTGCTTGAAAAGGATATGGTTTGTTTGTTTAGCTTCATCTGTAATTTCATTTCTGTGTATGATTCCTTTAGGATATCAAAACTGGGGAGATGATGAAAAGAGAGATAGTAGCGAAGTATTAGTCTTGTTTTCAATAGACTTATTTGCTGTAATGAACGACTGAGTGGAAAAGAGAGTCTAGGTACAGAACACAGCTTCCCTCAACTGTTTCTTCGTTTAGATATTTCAGTTTGTGACGAATAGATTACAATCAGGACCTGATGTTGTGAGGTCAGAAAGTTTATTTGGCTTTGCATGTACGTGGACAGGTCTTTTAAGACGACGTGTATGAAAGCATCTCTTCTCTTATGATGAAGCAAGTTCACTTAAGTGCACAGATTAGTGAACCGATCAAAAAAAAAAACAAAAAGAAGAGGGCACAGATTAGAGGATTCCTCTAAACGGCCATGTATTAGGGGTGGGTGAGTATATAAACCCAAACCTGCCAACCCGACTAAATCCATCCATATTTTAGTGGATGGACACCCATGGGTCGGTTGGACATGGATGCATTAATAATGGATTGGTGTTATAGATGATGGGTTTTTAAAAAGGGTCAGAGTTGTAAAATTGTCCTTCTGCCTAATTGCAGGGATATAAAAATATCTACGTATATTTGTGCGTATATTTCTGAGTTCACATCAGAATACGAAATATTATATCTCTACATATATATTCTGCAAGCGAATCAAGTATACAGTTTCTCTAAACAACTACATGGATTATAAACTGATTTTGTAACCTCTTTAGTATTCACAATATTTATGCCATATCGAATCAGTCTCAAGTCGTATGAATTTCACAGCTAAATTCCTTGAACTCGAATGCATCGATGTTCCAATAATATCTATCAAATTTGGGAATAGCTAATGCTTAATCCCCAGAAATACACTTTTAGCTTAATGCCTTGTTCGCAAAGAACGCATCATAATTTGTTGTCCTGAGCTTAAAATACTTTAGCACTTTGCTCAATGACAAGCCACAAATTATGTGCAATTCCTCTTGTACGCACCACAAACAAAGACCAACGCCTCCAAAGATACAATGTGCCTCTGAGCTAGGCTAGCCCTAGCCTTTTCCTTTGCTAGCACCATGTTAGCCTCAACCTTGGCGCTAGAAGCGCTAGCTTCCTTGGCTTAGAAGTGCTTTCGCCGCTAGCATCCTTGCTAAAAGAGCTTACTCCTAAAGTGCTAGCTTCCTTAACTTTGGCTCAAGCTTCCTCGACCTTGGCGCTAGCTTCCATGACCAACAACGTAGAACACTAGCTTCCTTGGCTAAGTAACGTTCTAGCCAACAAAGCAAAAGTGCTTGCTTTCTTGGCCAAGTAGCGTCCTAGCCTTAGCGCTAAAAGTGCTAGCCTCGTCCAAGTAGCATCCTAGCCTTTGTGCTGAAAGTGCCAGCCTCCTTGCATCTTGCACATTGGCTTAGCCTCCAAAACTCTAGCACATTAGCCTTGCTCTCAAAACGCTAGCATATTAACTTTTGCGCTAAGTAGCTAGCACATTACTATTTGCGCTTAGAAGCTATTGCTCCTTGTTATCTACTTCCTTTAGAACTGCGTCATTTTTTTCAATGCTCTCCTAAGGCCAACACTAATCATATATGGTTATCTAATAAGCCTTCTTGCTTAAAAGGCTTTTTACAATCTTGGCCTCGAACATCTTCCAGATTTATGCCAAATCACTTCTAAGCTAACATTTGACCATTAAAATTATGCCACGTTATTCCTAAGTTAGTATATAACCATTAAACTTACCAGACTCGACATTGATCAGTCTAATTACCAATTCAGTGAGTTGCACAACTTGCCTTACTTACTTAGCAAGTCATTTCACTTGACTTGCAAAACAGCAGTGGTTCACGAGTCCTATCATTCTACGAGATATCAAATACAACACAAGGTGGGATTCTCACTGGGGAATTGGCCTGGCGGTCTAAGAGGATCATGCGTTGTGGAAACACATCCACGAACAAGAAGGTAACAAATAGTGGGACAGTTACAAGATATTTGAACGAGGAGTAGTGGTCATACAAGTTTTCCTTACTTTTCGGGCATGATTCCACTACGATCTCCACAATCGTTATTCCTCCACTTTTTCTGTAACTTCCACCATTTACGAAAAATCAATGTGTCTTCTCAGAATTATATATTAAAAAAAAAACCAACTAGGAGATACAAAATTGACGATTAATATCAGAGGTCTTCCATTCTTCCTTACACACTACAATTACTTATCACATTGAGATTTCTCAACCTTCTTTCCTTCTCTCCCCTAAGACCTACCCAATCTTCTCCGCCTTTGTGATCGAAGCAGGATGTGAACGACCATTTCTTGATCTCTCGAACCTACTTGAAAGTACTCTTTTTCAATACATTTTTTTCACCCTAAAACAATTGGCGACCACAATGGGAGATCAGCCTCTCAATTACAAAAGCCAATTTCCAGTTATTCAAAATGGTGGACCTTAGGTCTGGAGCGGTTACAACTCCTAATGTCAATTCTGGTAATACTAGTGGTGGAAAATATGAAACCACTCCTGCTACTACCAATCCTCCTCGAACCAACATTGCTACTGACGCCACCGTCACACCTCCTCCTGGTAAGATGGATGTTGAAGACACCAGGAACACCCAAACGACACTCAACATGGTCGGCCTGATGCAAAGACAAGAATTTTTTTCCAGAACACAAGAAGACATGGCTACCACTCAGAAAAGCTTTGTAATCAACATTTAAGATGATGACATGATCCACATTCAAAGAGGACGATCAAGGAGGCAACAATCCAACCTTGTCATACATAAAGATCTGGAGAGACTTTTACAATTTCTTGGCAAAGAGGAACCAGTCCCACTTTAACGGCACCGACTTTCGTACATTCCCACCATCCAAAAGAACCCTTCGCTAGGGGATGTATCTTCCTATGCTCCCTTGATGATGGGGATATAAATTTTTAGATCTGAGAAGATTGCTCTATAAGGATGACAAACATCCTGACGACTACACATGCCGATTCAGTGTCCAAAAGTTGTAGAGATATTTGTTGGAACAACAGTCTGGTCAGTAAGCGATACAACATATAATCATCCATGAGGTGATGTCAGAACGAAGAGTTCAAGATAAAGGCTTCAACTCACCAGGCGTTACAAATTGAACGTTCACCATCAGCCTCAACCCCAACTCCATCCTTAGTATCAGCACCACCCCAGGGGACAAGTTCTACTCCACGTCCCAGACAAAAATCTATAACAACAATAACAAAAGTCAGCGCCATCCTTTATGGAGCATCCGCATCATTACATCATTCCCTGGGTTAGATTCGTTACCTATTTTCCCTTTCAATAACCTTTCTTGCAAGCTTCAACTCATAAAAATCCTTTTAACCTCGCCTCTAGACTTGATAACTGCATCCAAGCCTACAAATCCACCTACTTCAGCAAGACGCTCAATAAAATCCTAGATGATGACAAAGCCATGCAATATTAGGATCAAAATTCTCAGTTTCATCTACAATTTTTTCTCATTGGGGACAACTCCATAGATTTCACTCTGAGGGAGAGGGATCATTAAAAATCAACATAAACTGATGGAAAGGTAAAACCTCCGACACATGAGTACTCATGACAAATTCTATTGAAGTGGAAATCAATATTAATGCCCACATTGAGGTATTTAACCGACATATTCTTTGTTATACCACTGTTCTGCATATCAACACCAGTGGAAGCACATCCCCAACAAGTGTGCAAGAGGGAGTCCTCTTATGATTTTCAGTACGGGAGCGGATATTATCCACATCAAAATCAATGGTAACTTCCGTTTCTTTTTTAACAAGCTCATCTCTCTGATTTTGGTCATCCTTCTCCTAAAAGTAGCGAGATTACAAGCATATAAGGTCAGAACATCTCAAACACAATTTTTTGAGCATTGATAATAAAACTTACTATACATACTCATAAACATCACATATGTTTATTATAAAATAATATTTAAAATATTATATGGCCCGAACTCATTACAAGATGTTTCACAAAAACCACGTCAAAAACCGTTTGCACTGCCTCCAGAAACTCTAAAGCTGACGACAATTGGTGAGGAATCTGAGAATGAGTCTTCTGTAAAATGTTTCTATGAGTGTCTACTACAACATGCTAAAATGGTGCGTTAATAGGATAAATGAGCTAAGAGTTATGGTTGAAATGGTGAGCGACATCATGTCTGAAAACTGTCAGAATTTCTCTGGATACTTCCTGAATTTTACTGTTGAGTTGTTTTGACGCCCCAGACAAGCTCAAAACTTGGATTTTTCATGGAACGACGTATGAAATTCTTTTCTAATAAAGATAGAGGGGTCAACCATAAAAAATGGACGTCGTATGAAGATTCTACAACGTTTTTCCCAACCGCTATATTTCTGAAATTTTTTAATGGCGAAAATATATAAAGTTTTTATAAGTTCGAATACGGATATACTTACATAAAAGTTTGAAGAATTCACATGTTCTACCATGTTCATAAAGATA
Source organism: Papaver californicum (assembly GCA_023531435.1). Taxonomy (NCBI): domain Eukaryota; kingdom Viridiplantae; phylum Streptophyta; class Magnoliopsida; order Ranunculales; family Papaveraceae; genus Papaver; species Papaver californicum. The sequence goes on from JAJJMC010029954.1 coordinate 457,889, forward strand.
AGAATCTTACTTTATATGGATCCAAGCTAATGGAGGAGCCCGGTTTTACTTCATCTCTATTGCTTATTTCTCCATCAAATAACAGTGGAATCAAATTCTTCACAAAGTTCGTCCGTACAGGATGATTATTCAAGCTTTTTATGCTCAGACTTGTCTTCATCCTCTATATTTACGATATTTCCAAAATCCTCATAAGCATCAATATGGAAGAATCATTCGTAGTTATTTTCTTACAGACTGGGGATTGTCAACAGCAACAACAGTAGTGTCCACTCATGAACGCACTTCACTCTGGTATGCTCTGAGTCAAGAAGATTAAGAAGAATGGCAACCATAAGGATACGTTATCTTATTACTTCCTCCAGAGGAGTACAACAATCTTGTGAGACTAAGGAGTATGGAAAGGCGCAAGGTCAGAGAGTATCCCGGTTGCATCCTAACAGCCCAGATGACAACAACATATTTAATTTCAATTCGAACGCTCTCCAGTCCCAACACTTCAACATCGATAAGTGACGACTCTAACATTCGTGACTTCCCTTGCCCTGTCAATTTCCTGGAGGGATGGACCAGTGACGACACCATCATATTACGCCTAGTAGTAGATCCAAGTGAGTTACACTTGGGGACTGAAGGCTCCTTCACTTTTGAAGATTTAACACAGTCTTATCCTTCAACTGGAAGGTCTGATCAACAATGATACTAGCAATAAAACCGTATACATAAAAGTTCACATCCTCACGGAAAGGTAACGCCCACACCCTCATTTTGTTCTATTTTCGTCTCTTATGCAATAAAGCCTCATTACTTGTGGGAGGATAAATATCGGAGGTAACTCATTAAACCACTTAAGAGAACATGAAATCTCAATACCCTCTGTAACATAATTCACACATGGATATCGTGATGCCCATTCAACAGGTATTACTGTGTCTAGTAAATGAACATCTCTTGGTTATCCTGTACTTGAGGACTTGATTCGTCATAAAAATCAATCCAAATCCATTTCAACCAAAGTGATCCATAAAATCAAGTCAGTTAAATATCAGATTCATAGACAAAAAAACCTCTCTACATCAGTACCGCACACAACTAGGAAGCCTCCTCCTATTACCTGATCACATCCGGAACGGTGACTTCACTCTTGTTACTGCTAGTTACTTCAATCACAAGATTCTACTGCCGGACACTACCGAACTTGTAACTCTCAAAGAGCTACCATCAGGTCCTCTCACCCTTCGAGCAAACCTTCATAAAACGACCCATGGTCATGAAATTCATTTCAGCCATTACTGGTAATAAGGAAGCCACAACCATCTCTAGAACATGACGAACATCCAATGGGCACATTCACCTCAGATTCAGGCTTCTCCTGTCAACTTCCAGAATAATTGTTTACAAGTTGCTGGTCAAGGACCAAGTGATGCTCACCGTAAAAAAATCTCATGTTGTGCATCCTTCTTCGTTGTAATCCCGCAAGCCGTGCCTCCTCCAGCACACGTCTCGTTCTCCAGTGCTAACTCTTTCCACATAATAAGGAATTTTCAGCGGAACTGGAGTTTCTCACAGAAGCTGAGACACTATTCGTAGAGATAGCATCCTTGATGGGATTTTAATTATATTGCAAGAGCACGGTTTTCGATGAGACAATATGCAAGCACGGTTCGTTCCACAAGGATTTCATAATTGTAATTTCCAACTTTTAATTAATTGATGTGCTAAAACAAAGAAAATATTTTTCATGAATTTTAAGGAATAAATAAAAAAGGTAAAATAGCTATAAAAATTAATTAACCAAGAAGAGAAATGTATAGGGTTTTGGATTACACTATTTTTGATGTTTGCACAATTAACAATTTAATTTCTTAAATCTACTCTCAAATTATTCAAAACAATATTGAACCCAATCTCATGTTTTGGAAGATAAAACGTTTTAAATTTAATATTATAACTTTCGTCGTTTTGCCAAAAATCTAATTTCCTTCGCTTATAAAAGATCAGTTTGATAACAATTCAGAACAATTAAATCAAAGCATATTTTAAATAGAAACTAGTCATTAAAAAGCACAAAAGAGAGTAATTTTTTCTAAGAAATAAAAATTAAAAGTACAGAACAAAAATAGCTTCCTCTGCTACCCTAGAATGAAAAAGATTAGCTACTCATAGAGAAAAACAATGGAAGAAAGTAGAGAAGAAATCATTTATCCATTAATTTTATTAAGAATTACAAAGAAGAACTGACCATTAACGTCGCAGAAAGGTTAAAACTCTTTAATGAATAAACGACTCCTTCCGTTAGCAGTGAAATAAGCACAAACTTAAAGTGTATCAAAACCCTGTTGCAGGTACTATTCACCAAACCGTTTCCAAAGCTCTTGAATACAAGAGTTTAGATCACGGTTTTTAACAACATTTCCTAGCTATAACAACGGTTTCTTCATCTTCTCCTTCACACGAGCATCAATAATGGTTTTTCTGAAGAAAAAAATTCTTGGTTTCTGGCCAAGCCAGCCTCCATCAATTGTTTCTAAGCTCTTCTATTTATATTAGAACCTTCAATCTCATCAAATACTCACATTCAATGAGATTATTCTCGGCAAATCGAGAGGTAGATAATATTTTCTTTCGAACAATTTTTCTTTCCTGATCGAGAAGATATCTTTGATGTTGTTTCCTTGTTTATCTCAAACTGCCTGTATTTGATCGAATCGAATCTTAGAGATAATATCTCCTTTATTACAAACAATTCTTATCCAAATAATACTCGAAAATAAAAATAGCCTTCCTGATTTTGAGAATCAAATATTTACGTGAGATTTTGTTTGGTTTTCACGTTTCCAAACACGTAGAAATTCCTCTTATTAAGATAAGTAGGGGTGCACAAAGGTCGGTTCGGTTCGGTTCTTAGTGGAACCCTGTACATGTACCTCTCCATGGTCGGTTCTCAAATTTTGTACCTGTACCCTGTACCCTTGGTTCGGTTCCTGTCTTGTACCCTGTACCCTGGGTTCGGTTCCGGGTACGTACCCTGTACCCTGTTTTTTTTTTTTGTTGCATCTAAAATTTAAATATAAATGTAAATTGTTGAAGTAAAAGAGATAAAAAGTTTAGGTGTTGCTATCATTTCAATTTCATTACGAAATGTATACAATATTAACTTCCATCAAATAAACACAAACACAAAAAAGAAGAATAACCAACATAGAGTTAGAATGAAAAGGTTTTAAGGGTTTCATAATGAGATTCAAGAAAGTAAAGATTTCAATGAAATGAATCTAATGAACTTCAAGGATCAAAAGATTCTGGCGCTGGCATAGGACCCAATAACTCTGCAACATCCATTAAGAAATAAATATTATGTTAAAGATTGAATTGATGATTAATAAAGAAAAAGAAATTGGTATAAAACTTGGGTTTTCAAAGTTGTAGCTTGACTTGAACTCTGCGTCATATAAACACAAATTGGTATAAAACTATTCAGTTGTATCCATAGCATCACTCATGTATCTACAAAGAGACACCATTCATGTCTTTGGATTTTGGATTCCAAAATCAAGTAACAAAACTATTCAGTTGTATCCCATAGCAACCAAATGAAGTTGTCTTATCTATCCACTAAGGTGCCATGTATATCACAATATGGAGGCAGAAACAAGCAAGAAAAATTCTTTTCTTTTTGAATGCAATCCTTTTTTGTGATTCTGGAGTCTGTCACTGAAGGAATAAAGTTACAGCTGCAGGACATTAACTATCAGATTCAAAAAAACATGTGGGCGATTTGACTCTGAAGTAAACAAATTGACAGGTGGAGTGATGGTGATTCTTAACTGGTCTTCTCTCTTATTTGCAGAGGGAAGTTCACTAGCATCTGTAAATCTAAGAGGAAACGCCTGAAAAGCATATTCCTAGGTAACCACAACTCTACTGAAATACCCACAGTTGTGTGCATGCCTGGATCACAGTGCATGCATGGATCACAGAAACATGTGCTTGATTCAAACAAAAGTAGATCCCAGAACTCGGTCCAAAACAAGGCCAATACAGTTCTGAACAAACAAGGCCTTGAAGTTCTGAGCTTATCCCAGAACTCGATCCAAAAGATAACCAATGGTAACTGTGATGATCACGTAAGCCGACAGGATCCTAGAAATACTGGCAGCAGAATTACGGCTGTCGGATCATTAGACTATTAGAAGGAAAATAGCTTTAAACAAGATTTACCCGTAATGATATGTCCAATACAAGCCTATTCTCCTTTTATATTAGTTAGAATTTCGTCTAATCCACTCTACAGAATGGCAGGAGTATGAAGTAAGTCTTGCTTAATGCTTTTATAATAAACTATATTGACTGTAATTATGATATCCGAGAACCAGTGTTAACATCTATGACAAAGAATGCAATTCAAGGTAACGTAAGCTTTTCTAAGAATGCAACTTATGTAATTTACTCGATCCAGTCACTCGCCATTTACCAGGGACATAAGCTTTTCTAAGAGTACAAGGTAACGTAAAATATAATCTTTATAGATTTCACATCAAAACCACAAATCTTACAATGGAAGGACATATCTCCCCGACTTTGGCATACAGTCTGTTCCATTAAAAAGATGGTGACTATTGCCCACCGATTGAATTTGTCCATTGTTTCTCTCCGACTTTGGATTAGCGCACAACATTAATGATTCAAAACCATTTTCAGTTTTGTTGAATCATCTACACATTAACCACTTATCCAAGAGAATAAAGACGGTTCACTCAAAAAGGGTTTAACCCTTACGGCTTACGGTAGAAAATGCTTTCACACAAAGTCATCAAATGAATCACAATTTAATGCGTTCATTTTGAAATGAACCGGCACTTTAAAAACCACTATAGAAATTTCACATTTCACATTGATTTTTGGATTTAGATGAGACAATAAGCAAAATATAAAGAAAAATGGTTTTGCAGAAAGAATACCTGGATGTGATCTTGGTCCCTACTGGTATGTTTCTCATGATTTGTTACCATCTTTTCCTTCTCTATAGTTTTGTTTGGACTAAAAATTCAGGGTTGACTAGCAGTTACATCTACTCCAAATGAATATCAAAATAATTTCCCCTTTGATTATTTTGGAACAGGAAGTTCAGTACCAACATAAGCAACATATTTCAGATGATAACAACCAAAGAATCATGAAACCCGTAGTTTAAGCAGTAAGAAAAAAGATTGCATCAAAAAAATTGAAGTTTAAAACTGGAGGAACAATCATGTGAAACATAAGATAGTAAATTAAAACTAAATAGAACATTAAGCAATAGCAACATCAACTCAAACCCACCATAGTAGAAACATAAATGAACAATATAAATGTGGCATCTGATGGAAGCATGAGTATGAACAATAAATGCAGACATGGCGATGAAAGTTAGGTTAAATAAACTGTTTAACATCTCTAATCGTTCCTATACCATTTGCTGAAAGCCAGATTTAGCCAAGGGTTCAAGAGAATCAAGACGAAATGAAATTGAAGAAGAAATCACGAAATCACTGATTCACCAGACGAAATCACGAAATCACCGAAAACCATTGTAAACCAGAGACGGCTGAAGGGTGAATCCTGAAATCACCTACACGGCTACACCTAACTTAATACTTTAACGACTGAGATTAAAACAATCTTAAAAGATCAACGGCTAATATAGCTCGGTTCTTTGGGTCGGTACAGGTCGGTTCCGAGGTTGTAGTTGTACCTTGTACCCGTTTATACCCGGTTCCCATTTTTTGTACCTGTACCCTGTACCTTGTACCCTCGGTTCGTTTTTTTTTGGTACGGTTCCCTCGGTTCCGATCCGGTTCTTCGGTTCCGGTCGGTTCCTGTGCAGCCCTAAAGATAAGAGTATACTGTTGCCTTAAAGTTCCTCAAATCTTTCCAAAACTCGTTATTAATTTCACGCAGTTGATGAACCGAAATTCCCGCCCAAAGCTTGAGTTTTGAAATTCAAATGAGAGTGGGTTCCTTTAGTAATTCGAGGGTGCCTTTAACACTTTTAAGCCTATTTTTTCATAATAGTTTATTCTTCAAAAATACCTACAAACACAATAAAATAACATTATTAATACAAAAATTGAGCAGTAAACAATATAAACGTGAGATCAAATAAGACACGAAAACGTGTCTATCAATCCTCATGAAGCCAACATCTTTACTACGACAACATCTCACAGCGCCATCTCCCAACAACATTCATGTCTGCTTCTCTACTCCACCGTTGTTAGTCTTACTATTACCTCTTAATTCTACAAACTCAGAAATCGATATTAATGGGTAAGGAATGGGGCGAAACAACCTTCATGAGAAGTGTTCATCAATGTCCCTACTGCAACTTACCAAAAGGACATATCAATCGGAGACATGATCTAGAAGATATGGCTCTTACACTAAAGTCTACTTAATCTGAAAGTTCACACGGAATTACTAATCACAAATGTTTATGCATGGTTTGCTGACCTAGAAAACTCTGAATCGAGCGATTCTTTTTGCATATGACAGCTTGGTCTCTTGGCTTCGAAATTCTGGTTAAAACATTAAAATCCAACAGCGTATGAAACTTCAACAGCTTCTGGAGTGAATGGTGTACAAAATAGGGTTTCCCGACGGGATTTAGAAGACTCAGCTTTATAGAAACCTTATCCGCCCGGTGGACTCTTATCTTCTCATACATACTATCATCTGAGGTCTAACTGCATCTCCCAAGAAGGCCCACCAAACTAGAAGGCGTCATCAACCTTGTATCAACACTGCTCCACTGTTGTGGCCATCTCGTCCCAACTTTTGATGTTGCCGCCTTGCTGTTCAAATCAAAACATCATCTCCCGGTGTCCTATCTCTTATCTACTTCCGCCTTACTGACACTATCATTAGCACTTGATCGATGCATACTCAAAAACCAAGGACGTTTAACACAAATATTCTCTTTCTGTTCATGGGAAAGCATTCCTGACAATAACGTGGACATCTATTCATCCCAACCAAGGTTAACAGTAAGTGGAACATATCTCAATCTCGGAGAAATGTGAGCTAAGCACATCTCCTTGTACTTTTAAAATTTTGATTATACATATATAATTACTATAAACATATTGTCACCATCTAGTGCTTACTGCGAAATATTATTGTTCTTCACTAAGCAGGGGACTTAATATAGATGGTGAGTTTTTGACAAGGGATAGAATTATAAAATTTTCCTTCTGCCTAGTTGCAGGGATATAGAAGTATCCTCACATATTTCTGACATCACATCAGAATACAAAATAATGTATCTCTACTTATAGATTCCGCAAGCGAATTAAGAATACATTTCTCTAAACAACTACAAGCATTCTAAACTGATCCTGTAACCTCTCTAATATTCACCATATTTATGCCATATCGAATCAGTCTCAATTCATACAAATTCCACAACTGAATTCCTTGAACTCAACTCGAATGTGCATCGATGTTCAAACAACATCTATCAAATCTGAGAGTAGCTAATGTTTAATCCCCAAAAATATATTTTTTAGCTTAATGCCTTTTTCGCAAAGAACACATCACAGATTGCTGTCCTAAGCTTGAAATATGCCACTTTAGCACTTTGCTCAAGGGAAAGCCACAAACTATGCGCCATTCCTCTTGGACGCACCACAAACAAAAAACAACGCCTCCAAAGATGCATTGTGCCTATGAGCTAGGCTATCCCTAGCATTTTCCTGTACTAGCACCAGGTTAGCATTAGTCTCATTAGAGTAGCGTCCCTGGGACGTATTAGCCTTTGCCTAACAGCGTATTCACGCTAGAAGCGCTAGCCTTCTTGGCTTAGCAGCGCATTGACGCTAGAAGCACTAGCTTCCTAGACCAGTAGTGTATTGGTGCTAGAAGCTGTAGCCTCCTTGGTTGAGTAGCGCCTTGGCACAAGAAGCGCTAGCTTCCTTGTCTTAGAAGCACTTTCGCCTAAAGTGCTAGCTTCCTTCCTAGAAGCGCTTTTGCCTAAACTGCTAGCTTCCTTGCTAGAATCATTTTTGCCTAAAGTGCTAGCTTCCTTGACTTTGGTGCTAGCTTCCTTGGCCTTGGCGCTAGCTTCCTTGAGCTTAGTGCTAGCTTCCTTGACCAAATGCTTAGAATGATATCTTTCTTAGCCAAGTAGCGTCCTAGCCAACAACACAAGAGCGCTAGCTTCCTTGGCCAAGTAATGCCCTAGCCTTAGCGCTAAAAGTGCTAGCCTCCTTGGCCAAGTAGCGTCCTAGTTTTGTGCTGAAAGCGTTAGCCTCCTTGCTAGCATTTAGCACATTGGCTTACCCTCCAAAATGCTAGCACATTGGCTTACCCTCCAAAATGCTAGCACATTGGCCTTGCTCTCAAAATGCTAGCACACTGGCCTTTCTCTCAAAACGCTAGAAAATTAGCTTTTGCGCTAAGAATCTAACGCTAGCCTTGCTAGATGCTTCCCTTAAAAATGCATAATTCTTTTCAATGTTAGCCTAATACGAACACTGATCTTATATGGTTATCTAATGTGCCTTCTTGCTTAAGAAGCTCTTTACAATCTTGGCCTCGAACATCTTCCATATTTATGCCAAATTACTTCTAAGCTAACATTTCATCATTAAAATTATGCCATGTTATTCCTAAGTTAGTACATAACCACTAAACTTACCAGACTCGACACTGGCTATCTAGTTACCAATTTAGTGAGTTGCACAACTTGCCTCACTGACTTAGCAAGTCATTTTACCTTACATGACCTATTCAAAACGGTAGTGGTTCATGAATGCACTATCATTATGCGAGATATCAAATATAACATATGGGGAATTCTCATTCGGGTGTTGGTCTGGCGGTCTACGGTAAACGTGTGTTGTAGCAATACATCCACGAACAAGAAGGTAACAAGTAGTGGGACAATTACAAGACAGTTGAGATAACGAGGAGTAGTGGTCATACAAGTCTTCCTTACTTTTCGGACATGACTCCACTACAATCTCCACAATCGTTACTCCTCCACTTCTTCTGTAACTTCCACCACTTACAAGAAATCAGTATATCTCCTTAAAACTAAAAGAGACAAAAAGAATTAAGAGACAATATATATAGAATTAGCGATTCATCCCAGAGATAATTCATTCTTCTGTACACACTACAATTACTCATCACATCAAGATTTCTCAACCTTCTTTGCTTCCTTCCCGTAAGACCTACCCAATTTTCTCTGCCTTTGTAATCGAAGAAGGACGTGAACGGCCATTTCTTGGTTTAGGCTCGTCCTTTTCTAGCTTGATCTCTCGAACCAACTTTAAAGTACTATTTTTCAGTACATTTTTTTTCACTCTAAAACAAGTACGAGTCTAAAAATCTATTGGATACCCACACCCACTAGGTTAAGGGGTAAAAGAGGGTATACAACAAATATATATGGTTATTCTTGTATTTTTTAAGATAGATATAAGGGAAGATTTATTTTCTAAACTAGTTGAGATATCAATAATTTGAAATTATACTCCGTAACAACCAATACTTCACCTCATTTATCTTTTAAATCTCATGGATCCAATACCGATTTAATCCCAATTTCAGTCCATACTAAGAACACAAAGTAATAACCTACCACTAAATATCTCATCTTGCCGGTAAGAAGAAAACCCCAAATTTCATTTTCGCCGCTGTTGTAGGGAACTATGAAGTACACCAAGGCGGAAAATGAAAATAAAACAATAGGTGGATACATGTATAACACCAACAGTCAGATTTACAAACGCAAGACCAATTGGTTGTAATCGAAATATATTCGTGAATTTATATGTATCCAGTCCGCTCACCCGTCCAACCGTGGATGTCAATATCCGTGGGTGATGAACCAGATATGGGAGCAAATCTAGAACCCGCCATTACTTGGATAGAATTAAATTTCCGAGTTTTATCCGTTGCTCACCCCTACCATGTATAATGTTTATTCGAATGCAAGAGCCCAATTGTCAGCTGTCTAAGCACTAAACTTGGTTGTTGTAACGTAGTAGCGTACACCTAATGGGCAAGCATACTCCAGTGTCGATCAACTACTGTCTTGGTTGATCTTTGCACTAATTTCTGTCGGCACTCCAGTGGCGATTGGCTACTCTCTTGGTTCATTAGTTAACCAGATTTGTGGATTGTCCATCCATCAACCCCCACTTCTAACAATCCTTAATTTGCTCATCTAAAACCATGTTTACTGTTTTCTCACTGTTTGTAGTATATGACTAGCTAATTCTTTTGGCCGTTGTGGTTTCAACTTTCAGGGTGACTTTTCTTAAACCAGTCTAAGAGCAAGGGTTACAGGTAGAGAAACTCTCATTCAAAGATAAATAGATTGATAAAATTAAATGCCATGAGAAAGCATCATCTTTCACCCAAACTTCTTCATACACTTTTTCAGTCACAGAAGATGTTTCCACATCCAATCCAAACGAGTGATGTTTTCCCGTATGGATATTTTTATAATGTTAAACTCCCAAAATATGGGTCACACCTAGGTTAGTTATTATTAAGATAACTAAATATTTACCAGGATGGTAATGATCACCCGTCCAAATGAAATGTTTTCTCAAACTGAACATCTTCACCAGTCTAGTGTTTTTTTTATCTTACTCATAATACAAATCTCACTCCTTCATATAGACCCTCGTTCACTTTGAAATCCCTCGGTCTAAGTAAACTGGGAACTAGTTAACCTCTCTGAAAATAGGAAGGGTTAAAACATTACTGGTACTTGGATGTCCCGCATTGAGAATCTCGGATCGGAGAGCCCTATACGCCCTTTAGCTTATTTGTTAAATCCCTATAGCCCCTTTAGATTATTTGTTAAGCTTAACTTTCAAATTTCGATCATTGCAAACACAATCCTTTTTCTGGTTTCTCACATTTCTACAGTCATGTTGTATGCCTAATCTCTTCAAAAAGGAATTCTGGAAATTAGAGAAATACTACGTCATTAGACTAATTCTTATGCTCATTCTCATCTTCCCAATTGACAAAGGCATGTCCTAAAGCCTTCGTTCCCGCAGCGGTTCTCTAGTCTTTAGGACTCCTTGCTGGTAGAATTCATAGACGGTCAATTGTTAAACTTTTTGAAAAGTGAAAAATGGATTGCGGATGTCCGTTTATCATTTCAAAAACGGATAATCATTATCCGTTTATACCAAACGGATAACCGTTATCCGTTAGATTGATCTTTTTATTCCTACATTTGCTTAATACCTTGTTTTGGAATGTATTTAGTCCTTGAATTTTTCATTAATAGATATTTACAAACAATATTTATTTTTATTAACTTAAAAAGATAAGAAAAATGTAGAAAGTTATTGAACAATCGTTAACACATTCAAAATTTATTTATTAATTGTAACTCATTTTCGTAGGAATCACGGTTACACTTAGCATATACAACAAGCCTTTGAACCCCTAGGTGATCTCAGTGGACGAGTTAAGTCTTGTGAGTGTTTACAGAAGATGTACCCACAAAACCAACTCTAAATATGTCTAGTTTTATTAATTTTCGTCTCCATTTTTGGGAGGATCTCTTGGTATATTTGCCGGGTTTAGCTCTGAAAAGTTGTGTATACACATTTGATAGCTTTGATAAAAGTTGAAAGGTTACCGGTCTGCTGAAAATAGAGTAAATTTGCATACACATCCTACATAAAAAATATAAGCAAGTTTAAGTTTAGCGGAATGATTTTTTTCTAAGATATGTTAGTAAATAAAAGCCAATTACAATTCTTTCAACCGTCATTTGAGGAGGTCTGTCTCTATTAATTCTCTCTTGAATTTTTACATAATCTCTTACTCCTCTCTTCATTACAGATATCCTATTTGGTATACTTCCCTCGTTTTATGTTTAGGATTTCTAAATTGTTGTATATATTTGTTGAAAACCTGGTTCGAAAAGTCTATGGACGGAAATCAGTGTTGTTCGACCTCTGAAAGGAGCGACACAACGACCCAAGATGTAGTTATTGCTACATCTTCTTCAGAAGAATGTAAAACCATTGTTAATTTAGGATATGCAATGATATATTAGTTGAATCCGTTACTTTTAAGAGGAGGCGGTAAGTGAAATTTAAAGAGTTTTGGTGTGCCTTGTTTGGTAGAGACGAGGTAATTTTATAGAGGTTAGGGTATGTTGTGAAGGCCCTGTTACTCAGTATTAGACTATCTAATGGGCATTTAAAGCTTGGTTCAGTGAACTTTAACTTTATCTGACATGTTATACATATGTTAAAGAAGGTCATTCACATGCTATTTCATATGTCTTTTCAATTCTGTAAATATAACATGTTTTAATAGTTGTAAATATATGATGAGATCAGGCATATGTCCAAAAGTAAGATATTTTTTCATTAATATACAAAAACTTAAAATTACAGTGTTATTTAAAATTAGGTAACACTTAGACCTAATCTACTTATAAAGTAAAGTGCTATTAAATCTAAATCATATTTAATGAACTAAATCCCTTCATCAAACGTTCATCGAGTAGTACGACGCCTTGCATGAGGATCCTGATGTCTTGGAAGAACAATCAACACAAAAGGATTGTATTCTTCCATCACCCTTAGAATCTTGAAATGAGTTTGATACATGAAATCAGATCCTTTCCAGCTTCGATGTTTATGCAGAGATATCGCTACAACTTCGTCATTAGTTTCATTCCTAATTCGAAATCCAATCACCTTAGCGGTTGAAGTTGAAAATTCGAGATATTCCCTGGTTATTTCCATGTATCCACAAAAAAGGCCATCTTTGATCCGGTTGTTAGGGTTACCGATTTTAGTGCAAAAGTTAGCATGGATGTTATCCAAAAAAGCCTTGGCCCATAAGACATTCATCATACATTCATTACCCCTTGCTGGATAATATAATACTAAGCTTCGACAAAGAGATAAATCTTTCTTTATGGTAAACTCAACAGGATGAATATAACCGTAAGCCATATTTCTAAAACGCAGAGTTAAAAAGAAAGATTCAATTATGATATTAGATGTGTAGAAGGTGTGGTTTTAAAATGGGTATGAATGTGTAAATTTAAAGCCTTTTTTGAACAGAAAGAATTTCTTGAATTATATTAAAAGAATATATTATAACGACTATATTAAATTGGCACAATAAACGATTCAATAACGGCTGTAGGAACGGTTCAATAACGGCTATGCGAACTGGTCAAAAACGGTTATATTTTGTCCATTAAAACCATGCATTCGTGTTGGTATTTTCAGAGGTAAGCCTACCCAAACCATTCTCAACGAACACTAATAATATGTATTTTAAGAATAAAAGGGAAAAATTATTGTGTATAGAAGTAGAAGAGGTGTGCCCATTGTGTTATATGGATATCCATAGAGTGATACAATGCCCTTGGATGTATTCCAAGTGTTCACAACAAGATTTACCTAGAATAAAAATGGTCATCAAATCAGCACCGGAAAACATAAGGTATTTGCAATGTCAAATTGTTAATTGTCGTGAAGAACCACAGTTAGTAGAGGATGCTGTGAAAGCTAAAAAAGATGAAAACATAGAAAATCTTTGCAAAAAATTCAAACTGAAAGCCAAATTAAAGAAATTGGAACCATTATGGAGAAGAAGTTAATCATAAAAAGCATTACATAACCAAAATACAGAATTCCAAAACCATACTTGAACGCTCGGGTTTTATTAGATCCCCAAACCCTACTTGTAACGCTTATATGGAAATTCACACATCTGGAGCGATATATTCTGGAACAATTTTTTTTTAGGAATGTCGTAAATGTCATTTGATGGATGGAAAACTTAAGTATTTTTATGTTTTAGTTTTGTAAGGAGTTTAGATTTGATGAATATGATGTAATATCGTTTTGAATAATTAAAGTTTCCCTGTTTATTTTAACTGATGAAAGTAAAGTATTTTTTATCTACAAAGTTATTTTAGATAATTATATAGTTCTTATAAATTTGAATGACCTGATGAGATTTCTGTAAAGAATGTTGGTTGATATTGAAAGGTTTGACGAGTCACGTGCAAAGACTATAGCATGATGTTGAAAAAAGTGACGAGATGCTTGCAAATACTGTTGATTGAGATTCAAAATAGTTACCAACGTCTGCAAATATTGTGGAATTAGATTAAACGAAGTGACAAGACTCTTTCTTCTCACAGTATTGGGACCATATTCACAGTCTATTCAATGTAATCCAATGTCTCAGTGAATCCTTTCTCAATCGTAAAAATCTTAAAATAATTAACAAAAGATAATACATTGAATGGATTAAAATTAACAAAAGCATACTATTGTACTTAATTAAACCCTAATACATTTTCGCAGGAGATACTATTGCACTTATCATGTGCAATAAACCTTTAAACCATTATGTGTCCCTGATGGACGAGTTTTTTTCTTAAGGGTTTACACAGATATATTCCAACAAAACCTTTTGTTATCGACTTTAGTCCTCATACGAATATTAAAGAGTTGGTGGATTTGAGTTCAAGGTTCATCTCTGGAAAGTTGCGTTTGACAATTAAATAGCAACCATAAAAACGGAAGTTGCTCCTTTTTTCATTTAAATACCAGGCTTTAGCCCTCTTCTCTTGCAACAAACAATCAAATGTGTATTTAGGTAACTAATGAGAATACAAAATATATGTAGGTAAAACTGATGAGAATTACTTACGATGGTCTCTACTGTCAGGCTAGGGGACTGGCTTCGATGTATTACCACATGTAGGCCTACATAGGCTCTTACATCTTTTTTTTATCATCATAAACCTACTTTGAACAACAAACTTTTCTCTTTGATTCGTATTATTTTCTGAAAATTCAGTCATCACTCTTTCCCAAAAAGTTAATCCATTTATTGCTTGTGTTTGCACATCTTCTTTTTGAGCAACAAACACCTAGGAAAAAACGATGACTAACTCTTCTTGCTCTATAAACCTATGCCCCATAATTTTAAGAATATAAGATTACTAAAATATAAATTAGCAAAAGAGATGAATTTGTTTTCTTATCTATTTATAGGGATGAATTTTGGATAATTGGATGTTTTTTAGTATGGCTGAGATCTCATCTATTTACAGGGGATAATAAATTATTTTTTTCATTGTGGGACAAACAGTAGTCTATAACACCAAACCGTATATAATGTAAAACACGTATTTAGGAGACACCTATGCCCATAAAACTTATAATATGTCGTATTTTTTGATAATGATGGTAAGTTTTATTAATTACGAGGAATTAGTATACTGATCAAATTACAAAAAGAAGCTAGAAGACCGGGTTGTAATAAAGCTATCTCATTTTCACAGGAAACACGGTTGCATTTCGCATGTGCAACAAGCCTTTAAACCATTAGGTGTCCCCAATGGATGAGTTTTATCTCATGGGGGTTTACACAAAGATATGGCCATAAAACTTTTTATTATCGATCTTAGTCCTAATTCAGATACTTGGGATTTGGTAGAACACTCAGACTTGTTTCACATGCTAACAATTACAGATTAATTTCTAGAAAGTTGTGTCGCATTATTAAGTAACAATTAAAAGAACAGAATTGCTTTCCGCTTCCTCCTACAACAAACAACAAAATATAAAATCCAATTAGTGTATGATTGGAAAACCCTCTTAAAAATTTGTTAAAATGATATAAACTTTCAATCATTTCATCAGTCATCCCGGGGGGCCTGGTTCGATATAATGGTATTAGAATGGCTACGAAAATTTTCACATCTTTTTTAATCCTCATCTTCCTATATTGGATCATTTCCAAGCTTCGATAGTTATGGTTCCTAAGAATGTCGGTAAACTCTTGGAACACCCGCCTCCAAAAATCACTCGCAATGGTGTATTCTCTATTAAATATTCCGTATTATTACAAACATTGGCATAATACCTTAGAAAGGCATCTTCTTCTTCGTGAGTAAAATAATTAGGCATCATTAGGGAAAGTAAAGATTAAAAAATACCAAAGAGGAAAAAAAAAGTATATATTTTGAGAACTTAAGAATTTGATGTGTGTTAGATTGGGCGAGAAGTGTTGTGTTTATAGAAAAAAATATTGACTCACTAGAGGAGGGATACATAAAAGACATAGAACATATGAATGCAAACACTTGTTTTGGATATGATACAACAAAATAAAAGAAAAGACAAAAAAGAAATGACTACAAGATGTGCCATTATACCAATAGTTGAAAGGCTGATTAAAAACTGTTTTGGATATGATTAAGTCTATAGTGATCCCATGCCAGTTATACTGACACATTTAAAGACTAAACAATACCATGCACTAGCAAATAAGTGGCAATACAATTTAAAGGAATCTCGTTCGTACTGCATAACAAGTGATAAAAGTCGGTGAAAGCATGGCTACACGCCTTCAAAAACTTTATAAAAAGTGGATGAAGACATGACTACACACAACTAGGTTTACAAAATAAAAATAAAAAACCTACATGACTAGCTTATAAATCTATCACATATTCGCGGAAGATACGGTTGCACTTAGCACATACAGTAATCCTTTAAACCATTAGGTGGCCCCAATAAATAAGTTTTATCTCGATCATGAGGGATTACAAGAGAGATATACCCATAAAACCTATCATCTTACCAGTTAGTCATCGTTGGACTTACCAAGACTTGGTTCGCCTGTTAACATTTTCGGGTTTAAATCAAGAAAGATGTCTATCGTTGTTGAGTAGCAATGATTAAAAAGAAATTAGTCAATATCTTGGGTACGGGCCGCTTCTTCCTACAATAAACAACCAAAAATTATTTAACTAGTACATTATTGGAAAATCCTCTAAAAATTAAAATCCAATTAAATGAAAAGCACTTAAAATCATTTCGGTTGTCATCACGGGAGACCTTGTTCGATATAGTGGTATTTGTTACACAACGAAGCTTTTTAAAGCATTTTTAATAACCGAAAACCGAAACCGTATCGACTAGAAGTTGCGATGGTTGGGGTTTTCAATTTTTCTAGAAAATATTTGGTGTACCTGCCTCAATCCGTCCAAGAGATATTTACACCGATTGTATTGGTTGAAACACTTGAGTAAGACCTAATAAGGGTCTCGTCTTCTTCGTGAGTATAATTATTCATTATTGCAAAGAGTAAATATTAAAAGATAACAAGGAAGACAATAAAGGAGTATATATTTTGAGAACTTAACATATTTAAGTGTGTATTGTTTGATGTAGAAGAAGTGAATTTATATGGACATTCATAAACATAAATGTTCATAAAGTTATTTTTCGAACCAAATATTTGATCCTATCCATTGACTCAAAAGTCCAATATTGATTTTGAAAATAAAACAAACAGTTTTTTTCATTAATAAAAGTACCGCAATATATAAGTCATAACATACATAACGCCAAATATAGTATATGTTACTAACTTAAAGAACTAACATATCCTAAACAATAACTCATTTTCGCAGGTGTCACGGTTACACTTAACACGTGCAACATCCCTTTAAACTATTAGGTGGACCCAATGGACGAGTTTTATCTCGTGAGGGTTTACCGTAATATATGCCAACAAAATCAACATGTATCTTATGAATCTTCACCGGAATCTCCAGGAACACTGCCTAGTATTTATTTTGGGCCGAGCTCAGGAAAATGTTCTTTTAAAATTAAGTAACAATCATAAAACTTAAATTCATGTCTTGTTCTCTGAAGATAGTATCCTTTCGCTTGTAGCTCCTGCACGGAACCAAAAAACTGATTTAGTATTTAAAAAAATTGGTTGCTTTAAAGATGTATAGTTAACTGAAAATCACTTAGAATATCCCGTACAGTAAATCTAGATGACGGATTACGATAAATTGGCAACAAGATGGTCACATAATTTTTTACTTCTTTTTTAATAACTTCTACTCTTTTTAAGGACATCTGCACTTCTTTGGTTTGGATTTCTATTAGTACTTACCATTATCTCTTACACGTACCCAAGAGTCTAGACCCGAAAGCAAGTTTTGTTTAATACCGGGGAAAAAACAAGATTTTTCCAAGATGTTATTATGGCAACAATTTCATATGTGGTAAACCTAGCAACCATAACTCCAAAATTCTTTAAAATAAATGATTGGAGATATATAAGAGAAACTTGATGATAAATAGAAAGTTGATAATAATAATGTGTATTAAAATTTTGTTGGGAGGGTTTTAATTTATAGGATCGTTTCTAAGGATATGGTATGTCTTAATATTCAGGGCCTTACTTTTGTTCACTGTTATTAATGTATTACGTCCTTATTTGTGTTCACTATTATTGATGTATTCTGTCCTAACTTTTGTTCATTAATATTGATGTATCAAGTCCTAACTTTACTTCACTACTATTGAAATGTATCGTCACCCTATGTAAAGCAACATATATTGTGGTGCCTCTACGTGCTTTTATTTGAATGGTTTCTATTATTTTATAGTAAAATTTATATTTTCGTCTCATTATTACTTTATATCGCTGATAACAAGTTATAAGGATGTGATGTATGTATTGTCATTTCTATTACTATTATTGATGTATCAAGTCCTAACTTTATTTTACTATTATTAAAATTTCCTGCATCATCCTTGCACTAGCCCCCAAGTACAACCATCGTTAAAATAATCATGTATCATCCTTGCATTAGCCTCCACATGACCTCTATAAATGAATTATATGTTCTTAACTTCTCCTACAACCGGTTGATGTAATTTATGACCACCTTGTTGCACAACCTGATAAAGTATTAGAAGATCATCATCGGAACCATACCTAACATTACCCAAGGGAATCCAGTACTCAATTCTCAAATATTTTCTTAAAGCTATGGTTCACCTGACAACAATAACAATGTTGTAATCAAACAAAAACAATTGAAGAAACATAATATACAATTAAACTATAACCAAATTATACTAAAAATAAATATATTATACCAAACAACATACCACAGCAAAACAAGGACACAATAAATAAAACATTTAATTCGATTTACGATAAGTTTATATCTTCTTATTCATAAAATCACGACCGAAATAAATCAAATGTTGTATGGTATCAACCATGAATTCTATATCCATATTTAAACCTACACTAGAATTTGAATAAGGTTTTTCATTTTCACTAAATTCAAGAAAAGGATCCTAGACATTTAGACCCTCAAAACGACCACTACTCCCACCACAAGCAAAACCGGATGATAATAATTATTTAAATCTTCCAATGTGGTAGCAGTTAAACGTTTACGGCTAACGGCCGTTGGAGTAACTAATCCCATCATAGAAAATGTTCCCTGCAAGTTAGTTTCTTGTTGGGATTGTTTAGAACTATATGCACTCGTAGAATTGTTACTTGTACCGTGAGGACCTTCTGAGTAACGGCCATATAAAAGGTTCCCAAGCGCCCCCACCTTTTCGAAAGACTCTTGTGCCAACTATTTCCATTGACTCTACAAAATAAAATGTTCGTATATATAAGTTACATTGAAAATAAAATAAAATAATATTAAATCTAAAATAAAATTGGAATTTTACTAACCTTGTGCCTAGGATATGACTCTAATCTTCACGTGTTTGCGGCCTCGATGTACTTTACGCGTCCCATCTGAGTTTAGATAAGGAAAAAACCACTGTACTACCGGAAAAGATAATGTACTCTCTGGTTGAGTATACACATAGGATTCTGAATACTAGCTAGGAGGAGGTACGGTCGGAATAAAACGAGAACTTCAGATGTTACTGACTCCAATCTCATCGTTGTTGTCTACATGAGAAAGTTCTGGAAACAAAGGTCCCATGCTTTTAAATTTCCAGTACATCATCTTATTTTGAATTTGATAATGCGTATTTTCCTCAATTTCCGTGGTATTAGTATTGAGAAAATTTGGAGGATTACAACGATTTGTAATCAAACCCGATATTTGCCTCAAACATCTTCTCCAAGATAAAGTGTTATTTCTTTTTATTTTCTATACCTGCAAAACTTAATCTTTTTTTGCTAAGGGTTCTTGATATAATGATTGCATCATCATTGTAATGTGCATTTTTCAACCATGGTATCCAAAAAAAACTTCACAAGACACTCTTATATCCATCTGTCACTTAGCATTGTTTGTGGAATATTTCCCGTCATCTCTTTGTGGCCTACCCTATTTATGCTCCGCTCTAAAAAGATTAATTACTGAGTACTCGTCCTCATTTCTAACTACTTCCTTCCTTAATAAATAATGGTTGACAAGTACGACAGTAAAAGTAGAACCAATACTTTAATATCATCGACATTCCACACATATTGATTTCTTCTCCATTACTAACCCTGTCCAAGTGGTTTAACAACTTACCATAGCAAAGAGAGCCTCAATCATATCTTTCAAGGTTTTTCAAACTAGCCAAATCTCCCAGAACACCCATCCAAGCCTTTGAAACGTTAGAGGAAGTGATTCATAATAATACTTGACTAATAACCCAAAGCAGGAATATTCTTATCAATTTGTCCCAATTGTTGGAGTTGGATAAGTTCACCCTAGAGTTAAGATATGATGTAAGCCGAGAGATCGGTAGAACGCTCAAACCCCTGTCCCCACGGGTTTCCATGGAAGTCAAACCACCAAAGCACAAGTACATAACTTTCACACACACTTTTCTTTAAACGCCTATTTAAAGGTAACGACTCATCTTTTCCCATGGGAATTCCCGTCAACATTACAAAGTCTAATGGTGTCAACCCCAATTAAAATCTCGGAAAATAAAAAGTTTTGATGGTCTTCCACCAACTAGCTATAAAAGATATTGTTAATTGATTATCCAAAATCTTAAAATTGAATAAAAATATTGAAGAAAACCCATAATTTCCATGTATTCGACGTGCAGTATGGTGAGCAACTATTTTCTAGTAAGGCAGAGCAAGAAACAAAAGAAAATTCTTTAACCAGCGCCTCGGCGGGTACTAAGAGTCCTCTCACTACCAACCAGCAGACATCATCTGGCTGGGTCTTGCCGGTATCAACAACGAGAAAAAAGAAGCAAATGGAAACAGCAACTCACTATGGCTCTTGGCCCAGACAACGTCCTAGGCGTCAAGCTTGTCAGGGAATGCCTAGACGACGACGCCCGTCCTGGGCTGCAGTAAGTAGATCGAGAGGTCGTTCCGCCTCTTGTCCCCGAAGATGGGTAATATGTTCTCATACAATCTTGCTCCAATCTGACCTAGCTGGCGAGCAATCTTTTCCCAACTAGTCCTAAACTTGATTTTTGATGATAGAATGCCGGAAATATGACCATCTCTACCAATTATGGACAATGCATGCAAGGGTTTCCTCTAATACATAATAATCTAAGTAAAGAAAAAAGATCATAAGCACCATCAAGACAATACAACTTTCTGATTAATTGAGTAAACATATTCTCAAAAACGAATACATAATCACCATAATAGCAAATTGAACATTCAACTATCATATAAAAGAATTTGGCCATTTAAAATTTCAACAAATCAACAAAATTCTGAAATTTCTCCTTATCAAATCGCTACAATTCATGAATTAACTAACATAAATCAATACAATACATGTTATTTACTCAAATCCTTAACAAATTATCATATAAATTGAAGATTATTTTTTTAGGGTTTTAGGTTACAATAGCTTACCTTTGATTAATTGTTGATCAAATTCGTCCTAACCTGTAGCAAATAGACTCTAAAACACTAAAGGACGAACCCCCTTGAAGATTAGGATGATAACTACTCTAGAAAGTAACAACCAAAGAAAGAAAACAAAGAAAAACATGGTTCCAGTGGAGAAGGAGGAGAAAAAATGGTGGAAAGGGTAGAACGCATTATACCATTTTACAAGACGGACAATTATTGTCCGGTCTTTTATGGTTGACTGGTCAGAGCGGACAAACATTATCTGTTTTATGAACAAACACTTATTTTCTGGTGTTTTTTTTAATGAAAATCGGACGACCATTATCTGTTCGCTATGAAAATTGGGAATCACCACTGAAGCTAAAAGCTTCATAGACTGATGTGGATAAGGAATTGGGAAGAGCTTGTGAAGCTCCACTAGAGCATGAGGGATATGCGTTTTTTGTTATACATTTTTAACCTAGCTAATTTGAGGGACATGCGTTTTATTTGAGGCATATCAAATGAGGGGTTAAGGGGTGTCTCAAATGGGTTTAGAATCACATCTCTATCCTTATCCATAATACCAAAACTTATTATTTATTTATTTTAGTTTTAAGTTTATGTTATTATTATTCTCTTTCTTTTTATTTTCTTTTTCTTTTTAATTTTAATTTTCTTTTTTATTTTCTTTTGGTTTATTCTTATCTCTCTGAAAACAGATAAAAAAATAGGAAAAAATATCAAACCAATTTTTTTAAAACCAATTTTTTTGGGGAAAAAAAGTGGGTTCAGGAGCAATCGAAGGATACAGAATTCGCGCTATGGATGATTGTTCCCAGAATTGGTGGATGTGGACAATCATATCATCCGATAGTTGTTAGAAGAAATGCTAATTTTTCTGGATGTGTTTTAGGATACAATCGTCATATAAATGCTTCTTATCTTCCGATTTTGATTTATATAAATCCTTGAACATCATTCATACCAGAATCGGCATATGTTTTACATCGTATCTGCCAAATCTGGTTTATATTTTTCATTCATGAATAACATCCATAATCACTAAATACCTACCGATTCTAAATTAATAAACTCATTTTTATGATATTTTTCTAAGATATAATCGACATATATGAACCTGCTTATTAGCCGATTGCTTATACTTCCACCCTACCGATTTTAGTTTATATAAGATTTTAAAAGTCATATTGATAAAAGAATCGACAGATGTTCTTCATTGTATTTGTCGATCCTGATCATGTTCTTCATTCACATATAATCAGTAGGTAAATCACTAAATACCTAACGTTTTTAGTTAACTAAAATAATTTTTTTTAAAATCAAAGAAAAAATAGTAATAAAAATAGAAAAAAAATAAATAGAAAATATCAAAAAAATAAAAGTTAAAAAACTAGAAAAAAAAAAGTTTAGAAAATACATAAAAAATATTTTTAAAAATAAAAATATATAAAATAATTAATTAACTAAACTAATCTAAAAATTAACTCAATAATTATCACTAATTAATTAAAAAATATATTAATTATTATCTAAAATAGTTGGATAAGTATTTTTGCCTCAAAATCATCTTATATGCCTCAAATAAGTTGCATTCCCCACAAATTAGCCAGGTTGAGTAAGGGCCTCAGAGTGCTCATCAATCCCTCAATTCTGGATTCTGGTGTATATCGAGGCAACATGTGCTCAAAATTTGCACTGCAATACAGAAACACATATATGCAAGTTAATTTTCAGTTTTTAGAAAAAACAGTTCTCCTGTCGGCAAATCTTGCACGGTGGAGTTAACGTTTTGATTTCAACACATTTTTAATACATCACGTGGGAATTGGGGACTGAGCTGAGAATCGATGCGGATAAGAAAAGATTTTAACTTCAGTGACGTCTTAAATACATGAGCTAAGCGTCACTATTGTTTTTTAATCTGTAGGTTAAGAAGACGTCAATACGTTGCCAACGCCGTTTATTATGGATATCAGATCTGCTTCTTGGGACTGTCGACCATCCAAAATACAGATCATTGTTTCTCCAAATCTCTCTCTGTAACTGTATATGCAAATTTTCTAGAACTTTAAAATTCTATTCTTATCATCTATACCAACAAATATTAAGAATCAACGGTTGACTCCAACTACAAGCAACACTGGTGAAAGAAATTAGTAGCAAATTAATAGATATTTTTTTAATGTTTAATATCTCTTGTTGACAATATGGTTAGTTGATCGAGTTAAAAAGTCTGTCGTAGATCTCTTTTCCAACTGTATCGGACAAAAGTGGAACGGACCTGATGGGACGTACCCTGTTTTCCGACATGTCCTAGAATCAAACACATTTTTGATAATAGAAGTTGCCCGAGAACGAAACAATACTATTGTAGAGCATTAGGACAAAAGAACAGCCATGCACCTTCAAGTTTGGACTATAAGTTGTTCGACAGACGTTTATTTGTTCCATCTTAGAGATTAGAAACGTTTACAACACTTGGGTTGTTGGAGGTTACTGGCTTTGTCCACTTGATGTTTGAGGCTTTTTTTCATTGAAAGAGAATTTTATTAAAAAGAAAGAATATAGAAAGTTCTGCAAGAGAAATACACAGCTCTGCAAAAGGTAGAGGAGATAAAAAACAAAACTTACATAAAAATATTATTCCAGTTCAAGATAGAATTAGAAAGTTAACATGCACCTTATTACGGGCAGCTGCAGCCCAAATCGAGGGTTGTAGTTTCCTTTAATATGGATCCACATTAAACCAAAACCCTAATCTCTCTCGCAATAATCTAGTAACTGATCGACACTAATGAATTTATGCATTAATTAGATATTTTAATCATAGGTAATTTTGTATTTTATGTATTAGCCTTGTTGTCGTGCATCAGAGTATGCATGTTTGCTCGTCTTATCTTCATTAATATGCGCTATATAAAAGAATAGTTGGCAGGAGCTAAAAAAATAAATATGTACCAAGCAACTGCTTACGTAAATATAAAGCTTGATTGGTGAGACAAATTTCTATGTTATCGCTAACGCCAAGGCTAATGCATATCTAAAAGAATCACCACAACTAAAACAAATATTACTATTTGAACAAATGAAATAAGGATAGCAGTTGTACGCTTAAGTGCACCATAAATCCCTTGGGAGGGAGTTGATTGTACTATTTTCTGATCGGTCCATCCCGAAATGTAAAATGTGTCATGTCAATACATGTACGGCACAATATAGCACTTTAAAATTTGAGCATAGCATAACACATTACGTGATTTGGTACAAGAAGGTATGATATGTTAACTTAGTGTGATATGTTGTACCGGATTAATAGGTACATTAACAAAGTATAGCACACGACACGAATAAGCATGTGGCACAGTACAGCACGGCATGCTAAGAAAGCAGGTCATAACATGCTTAAAACACTACACAACACGCTACAATACATCATATTTTATGTACATTTCACGATAGAATCTTTATTCTAGTTTATTTTTGATATTTTGTTTTCATTATGTTGATTTATTTCTATAATATTAATATATATAATAACTAAATATCTGAAAAATATTTTCTTAAAGAAAATAAAATAAGTGTGCCGGCATAGCAAAGCACGGTATAACGTGGTAATTTTTCTGGATCAACACGTCGTCTAGCAAATCACATCACGCCTGAATCTCTGAAATAACATAGCACAACATGCAACAATCAAGTACTTGACTTCATGGGCTGTGTTGTGATAGGCCGACATGTTTTACACCTCTAGGTCCATGGATTTTCTAAATTTATAAGGATTGTTTAAGTCGCACATTCAACCAGAGTTACTATTTTACGTTTGTATGCTTGGGTATATATCAACTTAATTTCTCCTTTGACTTTGTAAATACCCCAAAAGTCATGCTATAATAATATGGTCATTATCCCATGAAAAGTGATGTTACATTCCATTGTAAAGGATTTGGACCCAGTCAAATGGTCAAACTTCCTGGACAAGCAAGGGGTGTTATTTCTGTAATTAATCATCTCAAAGACACATATCACCTGGGTGAGAACGAAAATGGGATAAATAAAAGAAGCTAGTGTACGATGAGGGGGATCTTAGACTTGGTGAGAGTTGTAGTATTTTCAGGAGAAGAGCTTATACCATTTTCTTATTGTAGGGTTTTACATTTGGCCTCAGCTTACAGGATTATGACACAAATCCCACCACCTTGGTCCAACGACCACCACCTATATTCAGCGACCACCACCTATGAATCCTCACTCCACCACCAATCTTAAAACTTCACTAGAGCACCTATCTAACGATCTTTTTGTGCATCAGCGATGTTCAACCACTAAAACCAAATTCCAATATAAAAAAACAACCAATTCCCCCTTCGAAACCTAAATCTCGATTAACATAAACCTAATACAGTCACTAGAGAATGGATTTTGAGAGCAGTTTGTAACTGTTCAAATGCGATGAATTCTCACTAGTACAAATTTGGGCTTCCGTGACAGTTTAAAATTCTTAATCATGACAGTTCAAGAAATAACTGTCACAAAAGAATAAGCTACGAGATATACGCGACAGTTTCTTATAAAAACTCACACTAATAATGGTACAAAACTGTGACAGTTTATTAACTGTAACTTAATAATTATACCATGACAGTTTTTGTAGAAAACTGTTAGTGTATATTGATGTACAATAACAGTTATAAACTGTTACGATTCTTAAGAAATTAGCAACAATTTTATATAAAAATTGTTATAGAAGTGTATAGCTATATATGACAGTTTCTGTCAATTAAAGTAATTTTCATTTTTAGTGTGAGTTTTGATCAAAAACTGCTGCTGTACATATAATCTACTAGCAGTGGTTTGTAAAGTGATAAGTTTGTTTTCTAACTTTTGGAAGTGGGTCTCTACACACCTTCACCTATCTTTTTTTTTTTTGGAAAACCATAATTTTTCTATACTATTACCCATCTCTTCGTTTCCATTAAATTAAAAACCTAATCTCTCTCTCAAGAAAAATCTGGGATCTCATCTAGGGTTTTTCTTTTGCTTTAATTCGTGTACAATTGTGGTACTCTATTCATCTTCTATAATAATTTAATTTTGTTACTTCTTCACCTTCTTTATCACCACAAATCACTGAAAATGGTGTTGTTTCATCATATGCAGATCCTTCTCCTGATGATAATCAATCTAAAGTTGTTGTGATTCAAGTAAGTTTTGAGTTTAATTTCATGGGGTTCTTATAATTTTTTCATAAATTAGTTCAAATCTGATTATTCATTACAGAAGTTAGTGATTGAGAATGGAGATTATAGAAGCAGTGGTAGGAAGGAAAGATCTAAGAATTACACCAGCAGTAGATCCAACCAAAATTGAAGAACTAGGGAGTAAATACTGTCGTGCTACATGCTACAATGTATAAGGAAATTTTTGAAGTAGTACTTAGCGGTTCTGTTAGTGAAATTTGGTATTATATTTAGTTTCATCCTAGGTTATTAGGTTATTAGGATGAAAATAAATAAATAAATTAGGTTTTTGACTTTTTCCTATTAGTCCCTGATTGTGCAAGAGAGTGAAAATACCTAAGGAAAGAAAACAAAACAAAGTAGCTTCAGTAGTATATCAGACCATTAAGTTGGGGTGAGGATAAATATCAAGTAATAATCAGTGGTGGTAAGTGTTAATCTAACTTGTTTCGTTCTAAATGGCATAATCAAGTTCCGATTTGTATAACATGATTCTCTTGTTTCATATTCCATAGGGTATAATCAGTGAAAGCAATTTTACATAAGTGGAGACGATTGGATTCCGAAAGGTTGAGGCAAGTTTATTCGGTCTCTTTATCTTGGGTAGATGTAGAAATGGTAATGAATATCTTGTGAAATCACAGTTGTGCAGTGAATTTATTGTTTCTGATATGTTTTTGTGTTTAGATCAAGCTTTTATGGTTTATTATTGGTTTTTTGATGAGGTGACCATTAAGTAGTCTTTTTATTGATGTATGACATAGTGATAAACATGGTTACTAGTGCAACTAAATCTAGGTACTTTGGTGGTTTATTTTTATTGCTGTTATAGTTGCTGATTGGATTAGTCACTAGTAATTAGCTAGGTTGTCTATAATTATATATACATGACTGGATGATGAATGAGACGTGATGGTTAAAAGTAATGGAATGGTTCTCATCGTAATGGTGTTGGTTAGGTACTGTACATATGGTTTTTTGGTAAGTACTAACGTAACTATCGGAGAAGTGTTGTAGGCGAAATTGTGATGATCTTTCTTAATTTGCTAGAGCTTTTTTGTTTATCTTTGTCATGCTATCACCATATTGCTCCATGATTATGTATACATTATGCTTGTTTCTACGATAGAAGAGCTCACAGTTCCTTCAACAAATAATAGAAAACACACATTTTTCGTTTTAAGTAGTTGATTCTTATCAGGTTGCATTTTCTTAGCTATGTGAAAGACGTGGAGGGTTATTAACTTGTGAATTTCATGGTTTTATTTGGAATATTCCTTTCTAATTAAGTACTAAACTTAAGCATGTCTAGTGTAAGTCACTGAGTGGACATCGTCAGGGAATTTTGTGAGAATCATATTTAAGTGTGTATGTAAATGTTGGTCTGTCATATTTTAACTAGCTTAATACTCACTTGAGTATTTGATAGCACAGTTTATCGCCTTATAATTAACCTTTTTGTTGTAATTAACCTCGACATCCTTAAAATTGACTGGAATTAGCATGTGGTTACAGTTCAGTTTTAGTGTGTCTCTGATTGAGAGAAGTGTATGGTTCCAGTTTAAGTATATGCAAAATGGTTAAATGTCTCCTAAGACAGTTTTTCAGTATTCTCTAAGATGAAATAGCTTGGTCTTTAGATTGTTTAAAGTTGAGAACTTGAGAAAGTCAACTGACTTCTTTTATTGCTGGTGACTAGTCAAAAATTAACCTCTCATTCTAGTGTTTTTGGAAATAGTATGCTGACTGCTACTTTTGCTTTTCAGGAAACAAATACGATCAAGCCATTGACTTGTATACTCAAGTTATTGAAATAAATATCCAGAATGGTGTTTACTACGTAAATCGTGCATTTGCACACACGAAACTCGAGGAATATGGGAGTGCTATCCAGGATGCAAAGAAGGCTATCGAAATCGATCATAAATATTCAAAGGTAGGCTGTTTTTCATTGGGTTGTAAGGGTTCTTCTTAACTATGTAGTGTATTCTGAAAGCTCTTTGTTATTCAGGGTTACTATCGTCGAGGTGCAGCATATCTTGCAATGGGAAAATTTAAGGATGCTCTGAAAGATTTTCAACAGGTATTTGATCATTGAGAATGTCCACAAACCATGATATCTGGTTGAATGTATGGTCATAGCCATATCTTAAACCATTATACTCCATTTCTTTCCTTCGTCAAATTTCTATCTCATGCTCACTAGCTTAAGTTGCTAGGAAAGTACCTGTTGCCCATTTTTTTAATTGACCATAATGTGGTATAAAAACAAATTCAATCCATTGCTATGTTTTGTGTTCACGTTAGATACCCATTTCATCCTAATGTTGAGGGAATAAAAGCATTAACTCTTCTGATAATAGATGAATTACTGAAAATGGCTTATAGAAAGACATTTCACTTGTCCTTGCATCACTGTTTCCTATGATGTATTGTTCAACAATGTCGTTTCTTGCATTAGCTCACATTCTTTATCATTTTCTAGGTCAAGAAAATATGTCCTAATGATCCTGATACTACTAAGAAGTTGAAGGAAAACGTTATTAACTTTGGTTGGAAGACGTTATTAACTTTGGTTGTTTTACAGCCATCATTGGGTCTTAGTGGTTGTTAACTTGAGTATTCAAAAGGTATGGTGGCTGGATTCGCAAGGGGGGCAACAAGATAAAGAAATTGACAAAATCATGCAAAGGTCAATTACATTTCTCTTTTCATACTAATTTTGTATTGTCATTAAGTATCTTCATATTTAATTAAACTTATTGTCATCCAGGGTTGTGGAAGGATGCCTTAAAAAAAGATATTAGAATGGTTCTACGGTGTTCTGTTTTCCACAAGTAAGCGCACTAACTTAATTGTGATGATAAATTGCAAAATCGAACATTATTAACCAATATATTGCGTATTGCATGAATATTAGCATATCCCGCAACATAAAAACAATTGGGAATCTGGATTTTATGCAATGCGATTATGAAAGAAATCATAGAAGGGCAGCTAAAACTGCATAGTACAGTAATGGTAAGTACACTTTTGGAGTTTTCTTGTTTTCCTTTTGATTTTCGTCTTCTTAATTAGTTGTTGATTTTAGAACTTTGGTGTGTTTGTTGAAGGCTTTACATGAATGGGTTTTTTGGAAATGAAAATGCCTTTTGCCAGAACTTGATATGTTTGTTATACCTCAAATGCAATATTGATGTGGTTGATTTATTGTGAAACATTCCCCTTACTGGACTTCGATACCTATAGTTTTCTTGTGGTGAGTGAGTAGTGCTGGTGGTGGGTTACAGAGTTGGTGTAAGTGGTTTGTTGTTAATGAATGGGTGGTGCTTCTGAGTGCTTGATTTGGTGGGTGTTGTTTTTGGGGAGTGAGTTAATGGAATTAATTAATGGTACTTATTTTATGAAAATGTAATTTTCATTTTGGTTAATTACTTCAAATAGTACTTATTTTGTATTCTTTTTGGAGTGGAAGTCCAAGTACAATGAAGGAGAGATCATGAAAGTACGAAGAGAATGGGTAAGCCATGTGCTGCTGTTATTAGTGACATGAATTGGCAGGAGTAGATCGGGGAAATGAATTGGCAGGAGTATATTTCGATCAGCACTTCGGAAAATGGATGTGGTTTCGATCAACACTTCATTGTTAATTTCTTTTAGTTAGTACTATATAAGACTACTTTCATATCAATTCTTTTGAATTATGTAGTACATTCACTTCTAGTTAACTTATTTTATTTGAACTTACTAGTTCCGTACTAGCTATCTGTTAAACAGTTTATTGAGTAATCTAATGACAATGTTATTAAAAGCTAAATTTTCTTTCTATAATTTTATTGAGCAGTATCAGTAACTAGTTTGCTACAAATTAGCCTTCTACAAAGTTGACTCTTCTATGACAGTTTTATTTAGAAAACTGCTACTTTAGTATAAGAAATTGAGTAATTGATGACAGTTTTATGAAGAAACTCTCATCTTAGTCTAAGAAGTTATTTTTAATGACAGCTTTTATGGAGAAACTGTCACATTAGTAAAAGAAATTAAGTTATCCATGACCGTTTTTATGGAGAAACTGTCACCTTAGTAAAAAAAATTAAGTTATCCATGACAGTTTTTATGGAGAAACTGTCACCTTAGTAAAAGAAATTAGGTTATCCATGACAGTTTTTATGGAGAAACTGTCACATTAGTAAAAGATATTAAGTTATCCACGACAGTTTTAGTTAGAAAATGTTATTATATATTGTCAACAATGACAGGTTTTTGAAAAAACTGATACTAATAGTTATGATTCCATGACAGTTTCTTATAGACCCTTCGTAACAGAGCCTTTAATGACAGTACAATAATTTTTTAAAACTGTCACATAAGTATCTTGGTGGCAGTTTTGAACTGTCACGGAAGCCCAAATTTATACTAGTGTCTTTACTTGCGATGAAGAATAATTGGAGGAAATCATCCTCAAAATCGAATCAGTAGATAAGTTTAATCCCCTCCCATACTTTTAATTCAATCTAAAAACTTGACGAATTGATTTTAAACTGAAATCAAGAAAAAAAAACCTAAAACTTCGATTTTATTTAGTTTTCTTATCTGATTCTTAATCGGAGTTCAAAAATACAATAATCTCATTTTAATCTTTGTTTTGATATTATAACCTCGGCGAAATCTTGAAAATATAATTTTACAAAATTATATAGGACTGCTAAGATTTGATCTACTTCCTGATTCTTTATCGCGTTTGAAAATCAAGCTTAAGATTCAAAATCAGTGAAAACTTATTTCTATTACCCATCAATTTGATTTGAATTTTATTTACTTTAACTTTTGACCTAGTTTGAACTCATCTCTATTGTTACCTGTACTTGATTGACTGATTTAAGTTCAGTCAATATTTGCTTTAGTTGTTCAACGTTTTATAACATATGCTAAGAGATCTAATTTCATTATTTTTATCAGAACTGCCATTAGTGGTGAAGATGTTGTTGAATGACAAGGATAAAAGTTTTAAACTCTCATGACCAGATTCTCCATGAGCAAAAGCTACAACACTAAAAGCATACTTGAAAGATAAGTATTCCCAGATCTTTACTTATTTCAACGCTTTATAAATCCTGACGTTGAACGCAAACGTTTTGAGTCTCAATCTCAAAGACCTAACACATAATAATTCCCCGTGGATGAAATTCTATGATTTATCTTTGCTCAAAATATTTGTAAATGTTGAGTTTCAAGTTTGTTAGAGAAATAACCTCAATGCTTGAAATTATCTTGTAGTAATTTTAGACTACTTTTGATCATTAAATATATATGCCTATAGCTTTTATGCTCACAGGATGCGGAGCATAACACTTAAAGTTGATTGCAGGAGTATGTAACAACTTCTTCCCAAGAGCAAAGTTAAGACATCGTGTAAAGATGATAAAAAATCTTTGAGCAGCAATGTAATAACTTCTTCTAATGAGTGTTGAAACTTCAGCAACAAGCTTAGTCCAACAAAAGAAGTGTTGAATACTACTAAAATTAGCTATCTAGAGATCAAAAAACTACACACCCGCTAAAATTATGTTAGATAGCTGCATAGTGGAGCTTAACGCCACAACTGCACACTTTGTCCAGATAATTAAAGTGACAACTCAAGTGGAAGAAGATCAAAGCTTAGCTTCTAACAAAGCTAAGTGAAATTGTCTTTACTTACCCTCTTACATGATAATCATCTAACTTAAATCAAATGTGCATATACATGCCAGCATAGCTTACTATTTATCTTTTACCATTATCTTTGAACTGAATTTTTGACATTGGAAAATAAAGATCGTATAGCTTCATATGACGCAATTTTCTGATTTTAATGTGTATTCTATAATGATCAAATGATTCAGAACTTAACACATTCAGTCAATTGTAGGATGTTGTAACAACTATATGCATTCGTTTCCTTCAGTAATTATTTTATCATATTCTGATGATTGCAAACAAACCCACAGATGCAGTTCTGGAAGTGAATCCTTCAACAAAATGAGCGCTGAAGCTTGCTCAAACAGCAATTGCAACAACTTTAACCAATAAATTGCAATAATTTCAACCAACTTCAGAGTCGATCTAAGTATTTCCATATCTACCGATTGCATAGTCTTTCATGACAATATATCGTTGAACGATTAACGTAAACTATTAAGTATCCTTTTGAATGATTAAACATAAAATGCTTAGGCGTTTAACCTAAGTTCGTATCATCTTTACCAGTGTTGATGTAATGCGTATATCTTCATACCAAGCATGATTATAATCATCTTTAACCCCCTCTAACTGAAAGGAGACTTCGTAGTCCCGCATTTGATCTCATGAACATGTCTTGTACCAGTTTTATAAATCCATTCACAGCCGACTTATTTCAGAAGACTAACACATAATATATTGAACTTTTGAAACAGTTAAAACTAACCTGTGCTGATGAATCAATTGCATTTGCAGAGCGAAGCGTACTATTTGGTGTAACTCAAGGATGGATTGCTGCAACAACAATACAATTATTTCATAAAACAATATCTCAAGCCAGAACAAAGAGCGTTATAGCAAAACAAAGTTATAGTAAACGAATACATATCTCAACATGTATAGAAAGATCTTCAATTAAAACAAAGCTAAGTATTATAAACTCCTAGTGCTTCTTTTCTTTTACAATGCTAAAACATTTGAAATACTCAAGCATGTCCCAACGTACCTTAAATGTCCATATACTTGCTATAGAAAATCACTCACTCATCGATTCCAAACTGCAAATGCAAAAACAGATCACAATTTTATTGTTATGAGAGCAGTCACACAAGCTAGCCGCTAGAGTTAATAGCAGGGATAAGTTATTCATTTGTACCAAGACAGCTATGAAACGACGTTAATACAAGCTTAATATTTAACTATTTTTAACTCTTATTATGGTTATGTGTTTAACCATAACGCTTATGACAAGTGTGTCTTTGAATGTCTATGGCAAAATATAAATGTAAAAATAAAATAAATAGATTGCCTCTAGAATGAGAGAGTGTTCAAAAGCTCCCTTCAGAATGAGGTGAGTGGTTAATTGAAAAAAATGCCTCCAAAATGAGGTGAGAATGGCCAGAAGCTCCCTCCAGAAAGAGGTGAGTGGCTAATTGAAAAAAAAAGATAACCTCCAGAATGAGGTGAAAGTGGCCAGAAGCTCCCTCCAGAATGATGTGAGTGACTAATTTATAAAAACTCTCTCTACAATGAGATGAGAGTGGCCAGAAATTTCTCCAGAACGAGGTGATGAACGCTAATTGCTCCCTTGGATTAAAGGTGATGAGCAGCTAGAAGCAATCCCTGCTAAGGGGACACCGCCTACATCCAAACACCAAAAATATGAGGAAACGAGTCAAAACACTTGTTGAAATATGACAAGAACATCCGCTACTTAAAAGCCTTTGATGGAGAAGAACCTAAAAGCTCTTGATTATTTAAAAAAAAAAGGTGAGAGTGACTAACTAAAAACTCTTGACAAGTGAACAACTGAGGTGCTGAGAATAAAATTTTAAAACTCCTAACTAATGACGGTGTTGGGAGCATAAGTACATAAAGTAATGAATCCCATCATAGTGAGAATCTCCAGGAAAAAAAAAAAGAAATAACATATCCCACTTATTCCATGTTCCACATACAATAGTGGAAAGTTATCAAGTGATTCGAATGCTAATCATGTATGAGCGCCTATTTTAGATGTTCATCCTATTGTAAACACATGTCATAACTTGTTGTATGACTTAGTACACTCTTTGTATTCTAGACAAGACAAGTGCCACTGGTGCACTGATGTTATTTTAATAGTGGTAAATAGAGGTTCGATTCTCGAACTTGTGAAGGTAACGATTTTAGAAAATATTATACTTAACCTAAACTAATAAAAATCAGAAAAATAAACTAAAGATGATTTTTAGAAAATATGGGGAAAACCAGGAATCAAGATTCAGTTATTTCTAACTATTCATGTGATTAATCATGTAATTCTTTTTAACAATTTAATTCAAGTTTGCCAAAAATATGTTTCCTAAAAGAATAATTGTAAATCCTAAGCATGACACATCAAGAGTAATTAACTAAGCATGACCCATCAAAAGAGAACACAACTATTTAATAAAAACCATTTTTTTCTAATTTAAATCCATACAAATAATAATAAAAGAATTATAAATAATTAATTAAAAATAGACTTACCACATAAAATTGAGAGAAAAACCTCCTCCATCATCCCAGTAAATAGACTTAGCTCATGGTGAAGAAAACTTGCTCAAAAGTTGATTTCATTGCTCAAAATATTCATTACAAGGTTAAAGAATAGTGCAACAGCTGAACAGATACGTATATAAGTGTCACAGAACAGGGTTCAGCTGTTACAGAGAGCTTTAAGCAACAAAAAGTTCAAAATCTAAGGCAACAGGAGCAGAGTTGTAACAGTGGAACAACAACTGTTACAGACGTTGCTTAGTCGTCTTCTTCAGCGATGGTGGATGAAGAACAGTGCCGGCGATGCACCAGCAGGTGACCGGCGGTGCCGGAACTCCACCGGAATTGCTCTGAATTGATGTTGGAGCTGCGTACCTCGTTTCTGAAGCTTGTAAACTCTTTATATAGTACTTAGGAACTCTCTGGAACATCCCAATCCCAGTATAATTCGGTTAATCACCGTGTAAATCCTGTTTCTATCCAAACAGGAACAACAACTCTTTTCCGGCCAAATACATGATTCTATGGCCCAAATTACTCGGCTCTGATGCTTCTAATAGGTTATACGGACCTTTAATTAACTTGGGTAGCTATCAATTTGGCTGAAATCCCATGAATTTTACGATTTGATTTGAGTCAGAGAAGTTTCTGTTTGCCGATGAAGCTTTGACCCGGTCAACTGGGTTTGACTCGGTCAACTGGCTTTGACCGAGTTGACTGGGCTGAGTTGACCCGCTGAGTTGGCCCGATCCAGTTCATCCCGATCCAAGGGTGCCCCAATCCAAAGTGTGGGTGCCTTGATCCATTTTTCTGGGTGCTTTGAACACTTTTTGAGCCAATTTTTCCACAAATCTTTATTCTTCTAATGTACCTACAAAAGCATAAAAACACGTAATAGACACAAAATCGAATACTAACTCACTAGAAATTAAGGTGCAATTTAGACACTAAAATGTGTCTATCATGCACAACCAACTACTTAAGAGAATGCCACTAGTGCATAAACATACATTGAAATAAGAGTTGATCAAACTTGTGTGTAAGTCATACTCAACCGAATACCTTTCGGAATATGGTATAACACCCCTTAACCAGTGTAGCAAAATCATTATCGAAGAAAAACTATGTGTGTAGCTATTTGTATAGACTTACAAACTAGCCACAAAGTCGTGACAAGTGGCAAGTGGACGAAGTCCAATAAGGTCCACCTATTCATGAAAGTGAGCGCGAGTATCCAAGATCATCAAAACATGCAGCACCTTTGAGCACAGAGAGTGTTGAGAGTGCGGAAGAAAAAAAATTTCACCTTAGTGGGCTATATGTTCCATAGTTAGCAGTTGGATCTCTTACTAGAGCGCTAACCACTTCTTAGTTTTACCTAAAAACAAAAAGTGGCAATGTGAAAAGACAACAAAGTCTCTCGGTAGAGCGCCTAAAACGAGTCTTCACCTTATTGTGCTATATGCGCCATAGTCAGCAAGCTTTAGAACCGCATGCCTATACCACAACTACCAACCACCAAGACTTGGCATTAATTTTTGATGCTACACATGTTTTTGAAAATGTCTCGTGTTGACACGACTACTCGCATGGTTCAATTTATGAATTGATTTATATATAAAAAGTGGCTTTTATTTTGTATGACTCACCCTTTAATTTATACACTCCGTAACATAAAACTACTCAAAAGTTGACTAATCATTCACATTACGTGATATCTAATGCGGACTAAGAATCTCGTGTCTTTGATAAGGCACTCTTAGTTGATTTATCCTACATTCACTTCAGTCGCCCAACAATGATGGTACAACTTTTATAAGAAAAGAAGTTGATCACTGTTTATCCTTGGCATCGGATAAAAATTGCAACTTGAGGACTGATCCCCAAGCCATAACGATAAGTTATAGCGAAAGCGTAAACATGACAGTTGTATTGAAATTATTAAAGAAAAACACCAAGTGGCATCTAACCGATATGACCATTTGATAAATCCTTAGTGCCTTGACTAACTAACATTTAAATGGCCACATAAAGAGTATCTCGGATGCAAGCACTAGCAGTAACACTAATTCACAACACCACTATGTGAAGGTCTAAGGTATAACTATTCCACGCAAATGAGACTCATGGATGAAAATGGCCATGATTGGGGACTTAACCCCGCTAAAAGAGAAATATATTAGAAAGAGTCAGGGAAGACAGGAAGACTGCTAGATGTGCGACAACTCAGGGACTATCACAAGAAAAAAAAATGTGACGGGATATGTGACTGCTGGATAGTCTGAATGCTTAACCAAACAATCAGGGGACTTAATGTAAACACCCCAAAAATCAGGCTATAATATTATGGTCATTATCCCATGAAAAGTGATGGCACATTCCATTGTAAAGGATTTGGACCCAGTTAAAGGATCAAATTTCCTTGAGAAGCAAAGGGTGTCATTTCTATAATTAATCATCTCAGAGACACATATCACCTGGGTGAGAAAGAGAATGTGATAAATAGAAAAAGTTAGTGTACAATGAAGGGGATCTTAGACTTGGTGAAAGGTGTACTATTTTGGGGATCTTAGACTTGGTGAAAGGTGTACTATTTTCGAAAGCAGAGCCCTTTTCTTATTCTAGAATTTTACAAACTTATTTTTAATTGGGTATAAAATTAAATCAGAAGTTTTATACTAGAGGATTAAGCCTGAAAAAAATGTAACTAATATCGAAATTATTGGACAAAGTGTAATTCAACGTTTACTTACCAAATTTCATATGTAATTAGTAACTACTTTCTTTAGTTTATTCTTGAACAATATTTATTATGAATTTGATTTCCATAATCTTTCAAGAGTTTTATTCCTTGTGATTTGTTTTCATTGTTACTTAATAAATCTCGAGACTTGTGAAAAATTTGGACCCCCAGTAGAATAGGCAATGACAAAAGCAGCCAAAACATACACCTTATGTATTTGGAGCAAATATCATTTTCCCATAGGCCATACATTATCTTGAAAATGAACAGGTATATATTTAAATAAAAAAATTAGAAATATGTCTCGTAATTATACCCTTTATTTGGGGATCCGTCCTCTAACAAAAAAATACAGTTAGTTTAACAGTTAAGTGGACATGTGCAAAACCACACATGCCAAATTGGGACAATAATACACTTGTCTTACATTTTTGATTCTCACAAGTCCCAAATTTGTATATTGTCGACAATTGTCATATACGATCCAACGGTCAATAAAATTTGGAAAATTTGAAAAAATAAAAACCCATATATTTTCGAATTTACCATATTACCCCTTAATTTTAAAAAAATGACAAACTCTTACACAACTTTCATCTATCTTTTAGCAACCCACTTTAAGGTCTATCTATTTTTACACTTCACTTACTACAATGAGTATGCCAAAGGTATGGCAGTCACGTAGTTTATGAACCAAATAAAGTAGCTTCTTGCAGACATATCGTTAAGAAGTAACTTCGAATCAACTTTTAAAATTTCATATTGAATAGTTGAGAAAGAACGTGTAAAAATTTATAATCATAAATATAGTAAACCGGCTCTTAGAAATCATGAACAAACAAATAAATCAAAAGTTTTATTAAAGAACAAGGTTTTAATGTAGAATGATGATGGTAAGTGACTAGTTCTTCTCACAAATCAAAATGAACTTTCGGCTTCCTTTGTCTTTTTGAGTTTGCATCATAGTTGAAAGTGTTAACAATCTGCTTGACAGGACCTGTTCCCTTGTTGATATTACTAATGGACATAGTCAAACCAACTCCTTTGCTTGACTTAATAGTGGATGAAGAAGTAGCCGTAGTGGATGTCTTAGGAGCTTTAGATGATGCAGTTGCAGAAGAAGAAGCCCTACTCCTTCGGATCCTGGTGATTTTGTTCTTCTTCTTTGGAGTTGAATTTTATGGTAGTAAAAGAACTTCCATTCACCTCACACTCTAGTCTGACTTTTTTTTTCTTGGGGTTGGATCCAACTTCCCCACCCTTACATGTTCTGCTGTTGTGATTAGATCCACCACATGTGCCGCACTTTCTACCTTTTTCTTTCTTCTCAGAGGCCATCTCTAACCAAGACCTCTTCCTGTTGACACAAGGCCTACCAGGTTGTCTAAGCA
The DNA here is from genome assembly GCA_023531435.1 of Papaver californicum. Taxonomy (NCBI): domain Eukaryota; kingdom Viridiplantae; phylum Streptophyta; class Magnoliopsida; order Ranunculales; family Papaveraceae; genus Papaver; species Papaver californicum. The sequence continues at coordinate 497,185 of JAJJMC010029954.1, forward strand.
ATGGTGGTTTAGTAATCTTTATTCCTTCAACCTGTTGAAGAGAAAACAGAAAAAAAAATTAAAACGTAGAAGACATGGTTGGTTTCCTTTTATCTATAGATGTAAAATGAAAATATTCCAAAAGAATAAAAAAGAAAAGCTGAAAAGGACAAAAAAGATAACAGTATTAAATAAAAAGATTCCAAAAGCAATGAAAAGAAACCTCAGGCCACTCATTCATGTTCCATAGTGGTGTAATTGCCCAAGAATATGTGGTCCTGTAAAAATCCACCGTATAGTACTTGCTACAGTACCTGCAACAACCCACCAACAAATATTTAAGACAAATGACATTCAACAAAAAAACACAACTTCAAAAAAAAAGTAGCTTAACAGATTGCTTACTTAGTCCAATCTGGTCTAATGGTGACCAACACACACACGGCATGCTGACACGGGAAGTCCCTCAGCTGCCATTGAATACAACTGCAAGTCTTTTCAACTATGTCAACTGTAAATACTTTCATAGTACCCATGTTAGTAACCTCATACAGTTTTAATACTCTTGATGGACCAGTTCTAAACTGACTTATACTTTCAATCATTTTCTGAATTAGTTTAACTGCAGCAGGTACTAGTTCACCACTATTCCAATTGGAAGATGTTGCACTTCTTTTGGCAATTAATCCCGTAACCATCTGGGTGTACATGGTAAGCAACTTACAGATTGGCTTATCCCTCATCTTGCTACACATAGCATTAAAAGACTCAGAAAAGTTATTGTTGATGTGCTCAAAAGAAAAATCATGTGGGAAGTGAGATCTTGCCCAACATGATGGTTCTTCATCCATTAGATACTTCCATGCATCTTCATCAACCTTCTTTAATGCATCCATATGTTGCTGTCATTTATCATGTGTTAACAGTTAAATGTGTTATACATGTGTAACAGTTAAATGTGTTATACATGTGTAACACATGAACCTCTTTTATATTGTAAGAATATAACACATTAGAACTGTTGACTCATTATACACATGAATATTGTAACTGTTGACTGATGACTACTTATACAACTGAGACTCATTAAAGTAAGTTCATGTGTAACACAATGTAACACAGTCAACACACTTATTATAACTGTGTTATACATGTGTATCATCAACCTCCTTTATGCAAAGTCATCAATTATAATGCACAGTCAGCAGTTACAATGCATAGTCAGCAGTTTCAATGCACAGTGGTTGTTAACGATTATGCTATAAAGTTATATTATACAGTGATACTAACCTTCCAATGAGATTTTTTATAGGCTTTAGCCGCATTCCACGCTAGATTCATCAACTTAAGACCTTTAAAATAGAATCTGTGATTGGACTCGGGGAACAACTCCTCAATAGATTCTACAAGAACCCTTTGTCTATCTGACATAAAGGTCAAACCCCTCTTGTGCGCAATTCTTGGCTTCAAATCTTTGAGAAACTTGAACCAATTTGGATAATCTTCATTTATACAAATCATTATGGCTAAAGGGAATAAACTATTCTGAGCATCTAAGGCAGTTGCACACATCATCACACCACCATACTTTCCCTTTAAGTGGGCAGCATCTAATCATATTGCTGATCTACAACCATAGTTAAACCCTTGGATTTGTGCATTGAAGGACAAAGTGACAGTCTCAAAAGTCTTATCCGCCTCATCCCATGTAAACGTAGCAATGTTGTTTGGGTTAAGACTTGCAACAACTGAACACAAACTGGGCACCTTTGCATAAGATTCCTCATAACTTCCTTTTAATTTATGTAAGACCATATTCTACAAGAAAAAAAATTAAGTTAAAATAAAATTGTAAGATAAAACTAAAGAAAATAATAGTTTTACTAGTTGATTATTTACCCTTGCATCATTTGCTACCCAGTATGGGATCAAAGTATCAAAAGCTGGCCATATGATATAATTAATTATCTCATCTGCCACTGGAATCTTCAAAATAGGATTTTCACCTAAAGTCTTCAACATGTGGTCACAAACAAATTTAGCATTGCAAGCAGGATTTAATTGTGCTCCAGGATTAACACAAGTGTGATCCGTCCCTACTTTTCTTATGCTGAAGGTGGGCTCATGTGGTACCTTTCTTGGATTCACAAACTACTTACAATCTTGACTCACCTTATTATTACATACAGCATACACTCTTTCATTATCACACTTGTTAAACCTAAAATTATGTTTGTTCTTCACTGCATAGTACCTAAGGTGGTCGGTGAAAGCTTTTTTATCTTCAAAAATCATTCCCACACGCAATACTCCCGGTTCTTCTTCATGAGCTTTCTGATCTGGCATAGACAAATCCACTGGGTCCTCAGCCTCTTGACCACCAAAACTGTGTTTCCACTCAGCTTCCATATCATCATCCCACTTAGTCCCATTACCTTCCCCAGGCGAATTACCTTCAGGATGACATTCATCTTCAGGATGACATTCATCTTCAGCTTCATTAAATAGGTGCATTGGTTCTTCCACCACATAAATTATGTTTGCATCTTCATTTGTACTAGCTTGTGTACAATTGTCAGCAACACTGTATTGTGTAGGTATAACTTCACTTTTATTCCCAACTTCATCTTCAAAATCCAATTTTCTATCCTTATTTATCTCTACTCTGTTCTTTCTTTCTAATTGTTCTTTTAGTCTAGGACTCCTCCTATTTGACGGCTTAGACACAAATTTCTTCTTTGGTGTTATCTTCTTTCTATACGAGGAATTTTGTACACAACTATCTGCACCAAACCCTTCCTCACACTCCAAATCTGCCTCTTGACCACCACTTATACTTACATCTAATAATGTAAAACCATCCTCATCTTCATCAACACATTCCCAAAAGTCAAAAAAATCACATCTATTATATATTAAATCACAGTTGTAGACCAATTCAATCTTGAAATCAACAGACAAATTCAACCTAGCTCTTATAATGTCAATAAACTTGTCATAACTAATTTCATTTGCAACCACATTCAGCACATAAATCACTTTACCCTCTTCAATACCAGCTTTTTGATTAAGAATAGTTATCCTAAAGTTTCTATCTTTTAATTTCCTGAAATAAACCCAAATGTAAAAGATTTGAGAGAAAAGAAATAATTATAATTTCAAAATATAACACCAGTTTGAAAGATCTAATATAACAATAACCTCAAGAAATATGATGGCGCCAATATAGATGATAAATTCGGGAAACCCAAGGAGAGTTTATATCAGTAATTGGTAAGTTGCATATGACAATAAAAATCTACTTTATTCAAGCATTACATTTATAGATATCAACCCAAAGCAACATAAGTTATTATAAAAACTCTTTATGATCTGATGATATATATTGTAGGTGTATCAAGTATAGATATCGACCCAAAGCAAAAGGATAATTTTATTATTAATGTAACTAATGTTGATATGTGCATCTGCTGGATATATGCAATGGTTGTACACTTGTGATTCATGATACTGAAAAAGAAGTTGTGTGTATGCCCACTATTATTAAGAAATGAGTCCTATATATTTGCGCCTATTAGATGGATATTACTACCTTCGTATTTAAGGCAGTCATTCATTTTCATGGAAATGATTAGTCTATTTGATGTTATGAAGCAATAACATACTGAACAAAAAGAGAAGCTGGCTTTATATTTCATTAAAAAAAAAAAAAGACAGAAAGAGACCTGTTTTCTCCTTGTTTTATCCCTGTTTTGTACCTATTATCAATCAAAAAAAATTGTGTATGTTTGAAGTTGAAAGTTAAACAAAGCAAATTGAAAGAAACTAATTAATAGTAGTGGTAATGAGAAAATTCTAGAGAGAGGAAGAAGATCAACTAAAGTTAAAGACATGTCACAGAACATAAAGCATAAATACCAAAATGAGACCCCTACCTCAATCAAGCAAGGATTTTTACTGCAAACGCTACAAGAAGCAATAAAAGTCCTACATTCTCAAGGCAGAAGTCTTTTGATTCCACAAGTGAAAGAGACTATACATTTGGAAATTAAAAATCTGAAGTAAAAGCTTATCAGATTTTAATTTACTAAACGATCTAGGGATCTCTATCTATAGGCAAAATACCGTATCGGCGATATAGGCAAAATACCGTATCGACGATATAAGAAAAATACCATATACGATAAGAGACTACAAACTAGGAATATTCCATTACCGATATTATAGTGTTTTCTTATGGGTGAAAGCTATTAACGGTGGTAAGTGAAAAGTACCGGGTAAACCAATGATATTTTAACTTTTTGAAATCAAAAGACCTGATTATTAGTTTGAGTTTATTAATGCATGCAATCAAAAAGAACATAGATTTGCATATGCTTCTTATACAGTACATGGTAATTAGAATATCTGGGTTTGTTTAATACATATTGAAAATTAAAGGAATAACATGTTGAACAGAAGTGTGTTTAATACATGTACATGGTAATTAGAACTGTACAATACATTGCACACATCATCACATATGGAGCCAGGTGTTGGAATTTGCCACCAACTTTCAAAGAGGAAACACCTAAATTTTTACTTAACTATCCTAAGCTATCAACTTTGAAAAAAACTATCATTGGACATCAACTATCCTTATAATTTAAAATATCATTGGACTAGTCTCTGGTCATCTATAATGTTATCAAAATTTGTCTCTCTTGTTTCCTAAAAGATGTGAGGTATGGTTCAGAATATACCTAATGGCTAAAACCAAGAAATTCATATGTTTTATAAGCAAAAAAAAGTATATAAAAGAAACAACAAAGTATATTAATACAAACAAATCACTTCACTCTAAACAGTTGTTGCAAATTCATCTAGGATTATATCAACCTTGTTTTGCAAGTATATATATCATACGTCAACTAACGTTATTATAGCCAATGAAATCAAAGGTAATAGCAAACTAAACGAGGTCATCAGAGGTTAGGGATAGAATTAATTACAAAAATGATTTCAACCCCATCCAAGCAAACAATTACTTACAAGTAACTCAATTGGCATTGATTACAGATTTTTTTCTAATTTGAGGTTTCCTACTGTATTATCTGGAGACTATAGTAAACCAGAAATTGATTCACAACATTTGCAACCAAAAACCACTAGAAAACCCTAAAATCAGGAACCCTAAAATCCCCAAATCAAAAATTGAACATAATACATGTATCAAAAAACGAAAAAGGGAAATGGGTTTTATGATTTACCTGTTTTCAACCATTCTTCAGTGTTAATCGTTGAACAAGAAGAAGAAGAATGAATCGGAGTTAGGGCATATGTTTTCAGTGTGAAGGAGGAGAAGAGGAGCAGCAACTTGAGGTATTCAGGACTGTTTTGTTTTTCCTTTAACCGAGTTAGCACGGGAAGTGAGTTTTAGGTTACTCTCTCACGAACAAAAATATAACAAGGGTATTATTGTCCCAATTTGGCATGTGTCGTTTGGCACATGTCCATTTAACTGTTAAACTAACTGTACGGGATATATCTCTTAATTTTTTCTGTTAGAGGACGGATCCCCAAATGGTGGTATAATTACCGGACATATTCCCAATTTTCCCATTTAACATTTTAACCTGGTTCTCCTGTATGCGCTACTAGCCAGCTTCTTCTGCGTAGCACAACTTCATAATTACTATGCCACCCTCGTCAGAGCAAGAAAGACTGTCATCCTGATTATTTAATACCGCAGCTGGTCCTTCCAACGCAATGCAGAGAGATTGCCGCCCTTTACTCAGCGGTATGGATGTCAGTATTCGTTCGTAAGATCCTCATGACAAACAATAATTTGCAGTTCTGGTCCAATCAGATAGAAAGAAACATTTTTTATTAAAACCCTAGATAGGGAAAAAAAAGTTTAGAGGGGAGTCACCGGGAAACCGGAGCATAAGGATCATGCCGTTGTTAAAGAAACTAAAAGAATGCTATCACACAAGCATAAAAAAAGAATCCAAAGAATCTACACCTTTAATATAACAATTCTCTCTTCCCCTCTCTTTCTACCTATGTATGACTGTATCCCCATTTTTCTTCTTTATTTCTAAATTCCATTACTATTTTACACTACAATCAATGTTAAATTGAGAAAAACAAAAATAAAAATTTAATTAACAATTTTTTCCTTTTATCTTGAAAATCTTTTTTAACTTGTATCTTCTGTATCTTGTGGCGCACGTACTTTTCTCGATTTTACACTTTTGGTTGATCGCATGGATTAATCATAACCTATCCTGTACTGCCACACCATGAAGCTGTTCTTAAACTACACCTTCTACGTTCTTCTTCTTGTTCAAAAAATCCACTTCTTCGAAAAACAACTGAACATTCAGGTAATTCACCTAAATCAGCAAACAATGATTCATCTTCTTCTCTCATGGGAAATACCATTGCCATCTCATCATGACCAACACCAGATTCTCCGCCACTAATATTATTAAGATTACTACAACTTATTCCCGCGCAAATTGGACTCTCTAGTATAGCATGTGACGCCGGTACTACTTCATCTGTAAACCATCCAAAATCATTATCTGTTGTTGCATTGATAATCATTGAATGTTCTTCACCACCCAAATCATTGAATTTATCTTCGATTAGTTCTTGTTGGTTTCCAAAAACCACTGATTCCTCTGGTTTTATTTTGGGTTTAGTATCATTATCAACACCATCGCCTGGAGCTACGGCCGCAGTTGTAATTGTTGCCGCGGTGGCGGATTTGGCTCTGGTAGTGATAGGTTTGGTGGTTGGAGGAGGAGAAGAAGAATTAGTAGTAGAATTATTGTTTCTAGAAGCCGGCCATGGATGATTATGTTCACAAGCATAAGTTATAACAAGCATTGTGGGATCCACTCTACTTCGTTCGACTTGTTTTCTTGCTGGGCATCCCTTTGAGCTACTACACCGATAGTAACCCCTAAGAAAAATTCAGGTAAACTAACAAGATTTGAGAATAATGTATTCGGAAATGGTCGAAATCGGACCCACAAAAATGCAAATGCGGCTCAATGTAGCTCTGACCAATATGTATTTGCTAAATTAAGCATTTTCTTGACTTGGCTCAATTATTATTATTATTATGGCATAATTGTAATCACAGTGATGGTAATCAAACTTGGGTTTACCGACAACATATGTAAGTGCATGATCCATGCCCTAGTTTTGTGGTGCCGTAGTTATTTATGAATCATGAAGGGATGTCAAGTATTCAATGTCCAAGATAAAGCTAAAGCTAGTTTATGTCTTAAATTGCGTTCCATGTATTGGATTTACCCAAGATCCAGCATTAATGACCTAATCAAGTTGCGACACAAGATAAAAAAAAAAAAAAGGAAGAAGAGGTACACCAATGAGCTAGAGAGAAAAGAGATTAAGAATTAGGGTTTAATTAAAATACCTAGGATATGGAGAACCTTTGATTGGTTTTTGTCCATACTTTCTCCAAGCCCAAGAATCAAAAGGTGGAGCTCCTTCACCTTTACTGTTATTTGTCCTGGTTGATCCATCAATTTCTCCTATTGGTATTGACACCACCCTTTTCTGTGTAGCTCGCCTACTGTAATTAAATAAATTCAATTCTTAATCATCACTCGAGTTCCTCAATATTTATGCATGGAAACTAAACTGATCAACACAAATTGCTTATTTTTTCGGATAATCCGATACACCACTATCTATATTAATTCAAGCTAAATAATTTATCAAGCAAAATGAAACCACTTTATGTAATTTATCATGACTAACCTTTTCTTTGGAGAAGCCATGTTAACTGAGAGAGCCTTTTGATGATGTTTATGATTTTGAATATTATGTCGATGATGATGATGGTGATCGTTAATCAATATATGGTTATTGGAATTGGAAAAAGCTGGTGGAGGAGACGATGATAAAGTAGGATTACCAGTACAATTTTCTTGTATAAATTCTGCTTCTTCCTCTTCACTGATAAATGGGTTGTTGAATCTTCCATCCATTTTCAATATCTTCTAATTAATTTGTTATGAACTGAATAAGATAATTGATCAATTTACTTGAACCCTGAATCCTGAATTGTTACTGATAAGCTGAAGATAATCAAGACAATGTTTTTCTTACTTCTCCAAACATTAAGAGAGAGATAGCGAGGTTTTATGATGGTTTGAATATGAGATAAGAGAGAGGAAGGGGGAGGGTTTTAATATATATGAAGGTCCATCTCTGTTCAGTTTTTTGGACAGATCGACAAATTTCTGCAATACAATTTTTTTTATTAACCAAAATCTGTTTATTTATTTGGGGGTGGTGTTATTATAGAAGACGTGCTGAGCATATAGTAATTTTTTTAATAAAATTATGTATGTATTAATTGAAGCAACATGTTAATTTATTATTTCTCAGTAGAAAGATAATGGATTTGATTTGTATAAGTCTTTGGGGTCACATGGTCCTCTATCTCCCTTCATTGAAGGAACAGATTAGGTTTAAGTTTTCTTTTATCAATGATCTCATCAGCTTCTCATATTTTTCAAATTTACTTACAATTTAAAATAACTATATCTGATAGTGATGAAAAATGAAAGTAACATAGAGGTTGATCCTAAATCAGCTGTATATTATATGCTCTTTTATTTATTTTTCTTAATCAAAAATGATTTTTTTATATGTGGAAACAAAAACATTGATTAAAAAAGAGAGGGCACCTATGCTCTTTCATTGATTTTTGTTGTTCTCTTTCATTAGGTGAGTTTTTTTTTTGGTCCTTTCTTTTACCTAACATGTGGAGTTGTTTTGCTGTGGAATTTGAAATATGTATGTCATACTTATAAATATTTGGTTGATTTAATTTAGCAGCTATTTCTTGTTGTATTTGATTTAAAGGGTGAGATCCTAATATAGCAAGAATTTTACACTTGAACATAGTTATTTATTTTGATAAAAATAGTTGGAAAATTCTAAACCAATGAGAAGGATTATCTTTACCTAATCCTACAATTAATATGATTGGGGTGGTGTGTAGTGTGCACTATAGGAACTATCGTTTAATAGTGAGATGGTCAATATATATAACTTGGAACCTGTAATTTCAGGATTTAAATAAGTTTTTGGATAGAATTAATTTTAAAATTTAAAGCATTCCCGCGTTTTGTGATGATACGAAAAGGACCATCAAACAGATTTTTATAATTGAGGAATAAGACAAAAACCAAATTTTCTTTTTCTTTGCCGAGGGAAAAGAATATGAAAAACTGTAGGCTTAAATTATGCGGTTAGTTTGTCGTCGTTTAGGTTGATCAAGATATATCCGATGATTTAACTTAGGACTGGTGATAGATACAATTGCAACAAAATGATGCAGTATGTACAATTATTAAACTCGATCAAGCACACTGTAGAGTGAAGACGAAAAAACCACGGAAATAATTATTTTGAATCATTTATCTCGTGAACGCGGTCAAGACGTGGGATTTTGAGACAACTTGGACATCGTAAGAAATTATGAGGTGATCATTGGTATGGTTTGTACTTAAAATTAAGTCGTACCTAGTTGTGCCATGTATTGTTGTATGTGAAACCGTCTGGGACCAAATACTTCAACCGTGTTTATGCCAAAGTGGTTCCATAAAAGCTTGTAGAAAGTCATAAACATAAATAATTAGCCGAATGTGTATCAAAGTTACAAAGTATGTATGCTTGGTCTGATTGCTAAAGTATTGGTAGGCTGGTAGCAAATGTGGACCAAAGCAAATAGTACGGCTAAAATCAAAATAGTCGGACCAAAGCAAATTATTTATGTTTATGGTTAAAATCGAACCATTAACCAAACAATAATCAACAGTTTTAGATTATAGATCCAAAACAACAAATCTTGAATCAGTTTTGGTTTATTCCTAATACCGAAACGAAATCATCTTTTTAAACCGAATAATAAGGCTTGTCATATATCTTAGTAAATTATAACCGTTGAAGTTTAAAATTATATCCTTAATATTCACCACTTTTCTATCAGTTTAACCATATTTGAAAGTTTAACTATATCTAAAAGATTAATGAGCATGTGTCTATCAAACAAATAGGGGGCTAATCTTAGAATATCAACTTCAATATAACTATCACCGGTGATAACAAGTTAAACTGAAATATTTTATTCATGATGAAAGTGGGTTTAAAATAATGAGAAACTATCACTCTTACGGTTCCTACACTTCTAGAACATTTATCTAGCCTTCATCTAATCTCGAATTAATATATGTTCTTTAAGATTTTCTTTGCAAAATAATCTCCTACTCATTATATTGTAGTATGCTAAAAATATTAACAATAAATTTTATTTTTCTGATCACTATGTGTATTTCTTCCTCACTAACAAACTTGAAAGTTTAATTTTTTATCGATTTACTAAACCTGAACGGATTCAGATCGGTAATCTATTCGTTTTAGAACGGAACCAAATTTGACTAATAGTAACACTGGTTTAAAATTAAAAACATCGAATTCATCACTTTAGATCCTGATTAAGTTAAAATTGAATCTTACTTTACCATATGACCATATGAAACATTAGCTCTAGGGACTTGGAGTTGGAGTGCCGCTCTTAAATACATGTTTCAACTAAATTTTCTTGATTCAAAAATAATTGTATATGGACTGTGATACTATTGAGGTTAAATGCCTTGAAACCTGGAATATGTTACTAGGTACTCTATCTTAATTAGGATAGGATCTACTCCACTTACAACATCAATTTCCTTCAAAGATCATACATCCCGAAAATTCTAGTTATATATGGTCCATCAAGACCTGATGTAATTCGTTAGAAACATCATTCTTCTGGATCATGCTTCGGTTAAAAATATATATGCTTTATTATCTTATTATGCGTAATCTCATACTCCTGATATTAGCTGGAGGAAAATTTGGTATCTTTCCATCATTCCAAGGATTCGTTTGTGAAATGACGAGGGTACCAAGTGCATCAAAATATTTTCGATATCAAACGATACAGACTCACCTTATCGAAATAATAACGACCAAAAGATTTTTTCAACAAGGTGATTCTTGGTAATAGTCAAAGTTTTGTTAAAACTAACTATGAGATCGTTACCAAGAAGTGATTTTCATACAAGTGTGATTACTCAATTATAATAACAATTATAATACGGAAATAAAGCAATCACACAACATGCACACACAATTTTGTTAATGAGGAAAACTGTTTTGCAGAAAAACCCCCGGACCCAGTCAGTTTTGAATACTCTCATAATTAAGTCACTATACAAATTAACTATCGCCACTTCGTATATTTGAGACCAAGTAAACTACCCTAAGTTCATTTAGTATATTTGTGCCTACAACCAATCTGGCCAACACACGTGAATCGCAAGACAGAGTCCACTATCTTGAGTCGCCCCACCACTGTGAAGACTTCTTCACTCGACTCCTTTGGATAATAACCGAAAAAAATAAAGTACTAACCTGCTTCAGTAACCAACTCACTTATTAATCATTCAGAATCAATCTTTAGATCAGTGATAAAGTAGAGTCAAAGGATCTTCCGTTTGATCAATAAACTCCTTTGTTCAAATGAATAAACCAAGACCATGATTAGCGAAATAATCAATCTTGATGAATAAGCTCTATCCAAGCAACTTAATGCAACTAGATAGTTTTGTTCGATATTTTACAAGTCAGATGTTTATGAATAAACTACTTGTGTAATCCTAGTAAATTAAGTTCGTAAAAATTCATACAAAGATCATAAAAAACAAAAAAGCCTTCGGGTCTTCAATCTTAAATTATAATCTTTAAAAGTAATTGTTGTAAAACAACTCGATTCCTCTGTTGATCGTCTGCACATAATAAATTCTATTAACATTAACTGACCAACATTTATATCCTACTAATCCAGAATCACATAGATTTTTACTAGTCAAATCTTCAAACAAACTTAGTGGCCTTATATCAGAAGAGGAATAAACAAGGTTGATCAATCGAAGATGACTACACTGTCCCAAGCCTTCTACCAAAGGTAAAACTAGAGGTTTCTTTATCCCAAAAAAGGCTTTAACAAAAGGCAACGCAAGATGTTTCACCTAATTAGATTACTCGTTTCTCTTTAACAAGTTGGATTTTCCACACTTTAAAGAAAGTGTGATGTTGTACGACTACAAGGCTCACTATTTATATTGTTATGACCAAGGCATGTTTTGAAATACCTATATACCAGTTTCAAAAATTATAAATATATGCAATAATAATATATTTCCGAAATTAGAAATTAGCAAATACCAAGTAATATCCAACTCATAATCGATTTTTCTCATAGTATGACAACTAAGATTAGCTAGCGCATAACATATACTTTACTAATATAACTTGCTAGAGATATGAAAACCTATGGGAATGGCAAGCATATAACTTAATACCAAATATGATATAGAAAAATCGACATCTTATGATCTTTCCTTGGGTATCAAAGGTATATACTTGAATATTAAGAAACTAGAGTTTATTAGATGTTCAAATCATTATGGTGAAATTTTAATAAAATTTCCAATCGAACTCATATACATCTCGATATCTTCAAAAATCCATAAAGATAACAAACCAATCGAAAATGTAAAAAAACTTTAGATTCAGTCAGGATCGGTCATGTTCCAGGAATCGGTCCTAGGATATGTCATTTTTCAGGGAACAATCCTGGGATCGTTCCTAAATTCCTATTTCAACTTTGAAGCAAGTTTCGTAAGTATACTTCTTTAAACTATGTTTCAGAATTTAATCTCAAACATATTTATGAAGGTTTGGATTCACCCAAAAGTTCAACATGCTAAATAATAACAAGTTATCAATTAATGCAATGTCATAAACATAAAATCCATAAATAAACTATACTTCGTAACTCCATATACTTTAAGTTGCCGAAACAACTAATGTAATTTCCTTTTGATACTTTGATCACTGTATAATGAAAAAGTCACCAATATTAAAGTCATTGTAACAAACTTAGCTCCATATATTATGTTTTCAATGAATCAAGACTTGTACAAACAATGGATAGAAATGGAGTAAGTCAATTCTGTAGTTACTAACCTTGAACTGAAGGATGATGTCTTTATTTTGTCTTCGATACGTCTCAGGTCTTCATGATCGGTAATTAAAGAAAGTTTCAACATATCCATGTTCCTAGTCTATCCTAACTAAGTCGACTTTAGTAATCTATTCAAGTGACTCGAGTTTTAGGACTAAACTTGACATATCGACTCTTGGTGAATTCAACAACGTTTGTTCATTTAAAAACTAGACAACAACATTTTACCCACCTTTGGATCGGGGTAGTCCTCCTCTTCCTTCCATGCAGAAGCTCAAACACTGCTTTACGTAATGCATTGGTCACGCGATAATCCACTTTCAACTGTTTGAGTTCTTGTGGACTAAAAGTAGCTTTTAGACACCATTAACACCTATAATATTAGTCCCCTTTGGAGCGTGGACTGCATCATTTGTTAATGCAAGTCCCTCCTTCCTGATCTTCCATAGACTTTCTGTCAACATATCAATCAGTCTTACAACGATGCGGCAGATACTATTACGAAAGCGGTTAGGATTCATTATCTACAACATGTTTCGACACAAATACAAGAAGACTTGCATGTACTCGCTGATATTTTCTAAGTTATTTTCAATACATGAAACTTCCAATTTATCTTATTACATCTCGTAAATAATATACTCGTGCTTTCATCAAAAAAAAAAACTTAACCCCACACATGTATTTACACAAATTACAAAAAGGATACCAAACCTTTCGGGAGGAAAACAATCTAGAGATCCAATAGTCATTATTATTTATTTTTTTATGGATCGGTATCCACCAAAAAGTTTAGCATCCCCTACAATTTTATGCATATAAACCTAATCTACTAATAATATATAGTTCCAAACAATGTAATTAATCTCGACCGATACGACGAGACCTCGGTGATTTTACAGTCTAGTCATTGGAGTGGGATCTCGGCAAAAAATCGACTAACTAGGCCAAGTCAGACTGAGATCCGAGTTAGCGAGTCAACATTATCATAGTTTTCGGCAACATAAATTGAAACTTTCTGGTATTAATGATGCGCGAACTGATAGCAATATCTGGCCTTCATCAAGTTCGTTGCAAAACTAGAAGTTCACTGATGAACGTTGGTTAGTACTATATAAAAGGAAAGATAACAATAATGCAGAAATCACTAAAAAATGATCAAGTGACTCCCGGACCAAGTGATGAAATTTCTAAGAACCCAAAAAATGATGAAATCAACAATCCAGGTGTTTTTCAAATAGCTAACAAAGACATTGAAGTTTTAGTTAGAGCAATTCATCCAACTAAAGAATCACCTGATAATAACAACTACGATTCAGTGAAAAAAACTAAAGTATAAATATGAATTGTGAATTTTTTAGGTTGAATTGTTAGTTTTTGTAGTTTTGCATTTGGAGAATTAAAACAAACATTGATTAAGTTCTAAAATGGTTAGTCTTCGAAGAGCTGTGGATAAGGAGGGCTTTATCACAACAACAAGAAGAAGGTCAAGAATAAATGAGGGTAAGGGTGATTTAAGTTTGGCTAAATCAGGGTTCAGAGACTACGTTAGTGGCAGATCAAAATTTCGATCAAGAACAGGGAGCTCAATCAAAGTAGAATGGAAGATCATAGGTGGTTCAATGGGGAAAAAAGGAGTTAGAGACATTATCCATGTTGCAGTCTGGTCTGGTAGAAATAGGCGATTTTGCTGGATTAGCTTTAAGGCCGGAATCTGGTTACTCCGGTTCCTGAAGGATGAGGCCAAAGGTGGGGGTGGAAAGATATCCAAATGGAGCTTTAAAGAGAATGTGGACTAGATGCTGGCAACATGGAAGGAGAATGAAAATGGGGTTTTTATGAGTCTACAAGTTTTACACAACAGAGAATATCCTTTTGCTCTGTTCTTTCCAGCCGACAATAACGGGGATGGATGGTGGGATACGGGGAGGTTTCTGGAAGGATTGATGTTCGGAAGCACAGTCCTACAAGCAAGAAAGGAGAAAGAGGTCTCATGGTCTCAATCTGCTGAAAATATATGGTCAGCTAGGAATCAAGAAGAGCATCAACATTTAGATAAGTCTCAGGACAATGTCTCAGGAGCTAAAATCACAGTAGTGAACAAGACAATGTCTCACCAAACCTCAACAGTGAACAGGAAAATGGCTAATCAGGAGCTAAAATCAATCTTGTAAAGAACAATGGTGATTGAAATGGAATCAGATGAATTCGATTGGCAAGAAGTTGGATTGTGGATGATGGACAAATTTGGTTGGTACTATGGTTTTGACTTACAACCAATTGATGAGTTTAAAGCAGTATTCACCATCAAAACTTATGATGAATTCAATAAGGTCAGTCAAATTAAAGGGTGGAGAGTGGGGGAAACATAAATTCACATATACCCTTGGTTTGCATGGATTAAATGCACTGATCAAACCAAATCCAACAAAGAAGGTTTGGATTGGAGTAAGTGGGGTTGCTTTTGATTTATGGGGACTACTCAACATTTAAAGATATAGGAGAGCACTTTGGGGGATTAGTGGAAGTATGCCCGGAAACATCAATGGCAACAGACATCTCTGAGATCTGAATGGAGGTAAATGATCCAGTCAGTAATGGTGTCTGGTGTCAGGAGCTGGTGATAGGACTTACAAAAACTTGGGTTCAAATTCGATTAATTGGCGAAGCTCTGGAGATATCAAAATATGACTTCAAACCAATTTCCATTGATAGATCTTGTATGTTGAGAAAGAAGAAATTGTGGCGTCGGAAAAGGGCTCTACTGCCCGGAGTTGAGGAAGAAGAAAGAGAGAAACATGGCGCCTTGGGATTGGTTGGTTTCAATGATTTTTATACTGGTCGCAAGCCAAGACAAGGTGTCATATCGGCAGGGGTGGAGGCAAAAAGGACGAATAACATCTTGACACATAGTTCAGCCAGCTATGATGTTGTATGAAACACCTTTAATTCAAAATCTGTTTCTGCTAATAGTGTGAACGGAATGGTTCATCACGTGAGAAGTGAGAAAGAGACAGATCATGGACTAGATGGACCTGGTTTAATCTCGTTGGGCCCGAAACAGAACTCACTCAAAGACAAAGGGAAGGAAAATAGGCCTGTTGTTGATGTGTTAGATGGATCTTGCTTCCACTCACTGGGCCCGAAGAAGGCTTCAGTGCACAAGACTGCAGGGGATGAAACGAGGCCTGTGTCAACAACTCCAAAAGAAGTTGGTCCTGCGGAAACCAATCTAACAGGAAGCAATATAACTAGTTATGCTTCTGTGGACATTCTTTCTTTGAGGAGCTTAAAGAAAAAACTAAATACCATGCTATCCAACGAAGTTACCTCTAACCCTTGATTATCGGTCTCTCTCATTGAGGAAGTTACAAACAAGAACGGAAAATAGAGATATGGAGAAGGAAATCATCTCCAAGCAAAACATTTGTGCACAAAATGAAAATCAAGAAATACTCAAAGAAACATTTGGTGACAATGAGGTTGCGGCTTCACAAACAAGTAATAGTAATAAGAGAGAACGGCATGTGGATGGTGATGATGTGGAATTAGCTAAAGGTTTACATGCGAAATTCAAGGTTCTTTTTGACAAAATTAAAGAAGCCGGAAAGCATGCGGGGATTGAATTCTCAAGTAAGGAAATTAATTTTCTATCAAATTCTATGCTTCTACATGTGAATGCTTTTAGAGATGAATTGGATACGGGAGATAGTGGTAAATACTAATGGTTCTATTTGGGCTTTACAATCCTTGGGTTGTCGTTTTTTTTTTTAATGTTTAAGATTATTTCTTGGAATTTAAATGGTCTTGGAAACCCGAATAAGCGCTCAAAATTAAACAAGCTTATGAAATGTTGGAAGCCTTCTATTCTTATGATTCAAGAGACGAAGCTTAGTGCTTGCACGGATGCTATTGTACGTCAATGTTGGGGTTCAAATCCATGTAAGTGGATTGCTTTACACTCCTATGGAAGATCGGGAGGAATGTTGGTGATATGGAATTCGGACTTGATACAAGTTAAAGACTTTCTTAAAGGAACATATACCTTAAGTATTTCTTGTCGAAATGTGGAGGACAACTTCCGGTGGGCCTTAATTGGTGTCTATGGACCTTGCAAGGTGAATGAGAAAAAAAGATTTCGAAAGGAGATAGATACTCTACGTGGTTATTGGGATGGTTTACCTTTATTCTTTGGTGGAGATTTCAACGAGATAAGATTTATGGAGGAGAGAAGAGGTTGTTGTATAGTTTCAAATTCTATGAAACTCTTTAATGATCTTTGTATGGAGCTTGAACTTATGGACGTGCCTCTTTCCGATGCTAATTATACTTGGGGTAGACCGCCAAATAAGAAGAGCAAGATTGAACGGTTCCTAATTACTTCGGATTGGGATGATCACTTTTCAAATATTGCTCACAAACGCCTTGCACGTGCTTTCTCGGATCACTTCCCTATTGAGTTATGCTCTTTGGACGCGGATTGGGGCGCTTGCCCATTTCGATTTCAACTAGATTGGCTTGAAGGTACTAACATAATCCCATTAATGAAAGAATGGTGGGAGTATTTTTCTTTTGTAGGTACGGCCGGTGAAAGTTTCGCAAAGAAGTTAAACGCCTTAAAGGAGAAACTAAATGTGTGAATAAAGAGGACTTTGGTTGTATTGATAGGGCTCTAAGCTCGGCCCTCAATAAGATGAAAAAATTGGACGATCTTGATGATAGTATTGGTATTTCCGTTGAAGAAGAAAACATGCTTGTGACGGCCAAAGTAGTTTTTTAATTAGCTCATCATCGACAAAATGTAATGTTGAGACAAAAATCAAGAATTAGATACTTTAAAGATGGAGATCGCAACACCAAACATTTCCATCGAGTGATGAAGGGTCATAAAGCTTTCAACAACATCAACAACCTTCGTATCAATGGAAGATGGACCGGAAACAAAGAAAAAATTAAGATGGGTATCGCAAATCATTTTAAGTCCGCTTTCAAGGAGATATCAAACAACCGGCCTAGAATCAAAAATATGTGCCTAAAGCGTATTGATGAGAATGCTTGTATTTGGTTGGAGAGATCCTTTAGTGAAGATGAAGTGAAGAATGCAATTAAAGGATTAGGAATTGATCGGGTGCCGGGTCCGGATAGTTATCCTATGAAGTTTTATATTGTTTGCTGGGAATTCATAAAAGAAGATTTGATGAAGGTTTTTGAAGAATTTTATAACAACAATGTGTTACATTCGTCGTTGAAAAATAACTTTATTGCTCTTATCCCCAAGAGGGCGGGTATAAAGGAAGTAAAATATTTTCGGCCTATTATCCTTATTGGGAGCGTGTACAAAATAATCTCAAAGGTTTTGGCGGAGCGCTTAAAGGTATATCTTCCTTCTATAATCTCAAAATCTCAATCTAGCTTTATTAAAGGAAGACAAATTCTTGATGGAGTTTTGATAGCAAATGAATGTGTGGACTCTAGACTTCGCCAAAAATAATCGGGGTTGGTTTGTAAACTTGATTTTGAAAAAGCCTTTGATAATGTGAATTGGAATTTCTTAAATGAAGTTTTATACAAAATGGGGTTTGGTGGTGTTTGGAGGGCTTGGATTAGAAATTGTTTAACCTATTCCAAGTTTTCGGTGCTTGTTAATGGATCGTCTTACGGTTATTTCGGTAGTGAAAAGGGTCTTCGACAAGGGGACCCCCTCTCTCCTTTTCTTTTCACTATGGTCGGTGAAGTCTTAAGTTGTATGTTGAGCAAAGATCAAGAATTCGATCAAATCTCGGGTTTTTCAGTTAAGAAAGGGGGAACAAAAATAAATCATTTCCAATTTGCCGATGATACTATCATTTTTCTTGATGCAAAGACAAAACAAGTTGATTCCCTCTGTTATCTACTTCTTTGCTTCGAACTAACTTCGGGTTTGAAAATAAATTTCTCTAAGAGTAGCTTATTCGGGGTCGCGGTCGAAGATGGTTGAAACTTTTGCAAACATGTTGGGTTGCAAGTATGCTAGCTTTCCTAGCATTTATCTTGGTCTTCCATTGGGAGATAAGGTAGGAGGCACGCAAAAATAGGAAAAAACAACCGAAACTTGCTCGAAAAGAATTACTTCTTGGCACGGAAAAACAATAGCAAAATGAGGTAAGTTAACTCTCATCAAAAGTGTTCTAGCTAGTTTACCAATTTATTTTCTCTCCATCTTTCTTGCTCCATGTTCCATCACTAAGAAAATCGATAAAATGGTGAGAAACTTCTTATGGGATGATGGTCAATATAAGAAAAGAATACACAATGTTGGTTGGACTTTGATTTCAAAACCAAAGAATAAAGGTGGTCTTGGCATAAGAAGAACCAAGCAAGTAAATTAGGCTCTATTACAAAAATGGTGGTGGCGCTTTGGCATAGAGAAAGACTCGTTGTGGAGGAAGATTATAGTTGAAAAATTTGGCGAAACTTCTTCCGGATGGGAAACCCTACAACCAAAAGGATCGAAAGGGGGGAGCTTTTGGTTTAATATATATAAAGAGCTTGAGAACTTCAACAAAAATATTAGATTTAAAATAGGTGCGGGCAAGGAAACTAGGTTTTGGGAAGACTCTTGGCTCGGTGAAGGTAGATTATGTGATTTGTTTCCTTTGGCTTACAATGCTTCAAGGACCGAGGAGTTTGTGGTGGCAAGCATGTATGAAGTGGTTGATGGTGGCTTGAGATGGAGGTTTATGTGTAGACAAAGATACTCTCAAACAATTTTAAACGAAGTTTTATCCATATCAAATCTTCTTTCTTCCATCTCTATTCAAGAAGGCGTTTTGGATAACCGATTTTGGGTCGGAAATGATCATGGCCATTACACGGTTAAGGATGGTATTAGGAATGAAGAAGATCAAGATGAGTTTACTTTTCCAACCGACGTCATATGGAACAGTAAATATCCTTACAAAATCAATTTCTTTCTTTGGATACTCTCTCATGATAGGATAATGACAAAGGATAAGCTACGAAGAAGGGGTATGGATGTTTCTAGCTTATGTTGCTTTTGTGGTGAAGATGATGAAAATAACTCGCATCTATTTTAAGATTGTTGGAGGACCCGGAGAATTTGGGATTACTTTGCGGAAGGCTTTAGTGGTCGTTGGACTTATAACCCGAATGTCACCATCAATGTTAAGTCTTGGAGCTTTAATTGGGGAGACGAAAGACTTAGTCGAATATGGAACAACATACCGGTCGCAATATGGTGGTGCATATGGAAAGAGCGAAATGCAAGAGTATTTGATAACAAAACGAAGAGTTTGGTAACCCTCATTAGAAACGTTAAACTTCAAGCGTTCTATTGGGCCGAATCAAACACAAGGATGTTAGGCCTAACGGCAAATATAGTGATCGCTTTATGGGACTCCTTATTTCGTAACTCTTGATTTTGTTTCTAGATTTCAATACCGGGTTGAGCGGCTTTTAGCTGCTTTATGTTACCATTTGTATTCATTGGGTTAAGGTACCCCTCTTAAGTACCTTCTCTTTTTAATGAATTTTCTCTTTTCCGATAAAAAAAAAAGAATTAAAACAACAAAAAAAAACTTGTGCAACAAAGTATAATTTTGACACTATCATTTCTACCCTTACATCTCTAAGAATAAATGGTTGGATGGATAAGTGACAAAAAGTTCGGATTATTTTTTGTTTTTGACGGAATATAAAAGGTTTGGATTATTGTTAACAGGATATGCATAATGCAACGTATTGTATTGGAGCCATGATGTTCGGCTCTAGGTTGCTTTTCAAGATTTCATGAGTTTTCAAGTGACCTAGTCAAAGTGTTTGGCGAATTAAGAGGGATAAATAGTACTCCCTCCTTCCCTGCGGAATAAGTATAATTCGCTTATAATAAGAAAGTTTTTAATTTTTATAAATTTTTCAAATTTTTTAGATTTTTTTTTATCATATCCCAATATAACCATATTAATGATTCCCCTAATTTAATAATTTATGTATCACTAGTAAATAAAAAATTTGGAGTTAGAAAGTGCTGCGACTGAAAATTAATGTAAGCAATAACTAAAAATGTAGGTACCCATATGGGGGTATATATGAAAAAAAAACTCCATAAAAATTAGTTTTTTTATCAATTTGGTGGGACTAAAGAATTTTACTTCTTCACCATTTTTTTAAGTTTGATTTTGATATATTAATAAACAAATCAATTTTTAACTTATTTGACTAATTCACAAGTTTTATTAATCACCAGATCCACCATAAAAGATGTACAAAAACACTCTTGTGTCATCGTGTTCGTCACGATATCCTTTCCGGAGAGATGCTTAGTCCCCATTGGCCCGTTTGTAACTTCAATTAAAACTCAAAAAATAATTAATAGTTACAATCAAAGATAATACGAGCTTATCTGTAGCATATTGGCGTGGCATGTAGTCGATGTGAAACCCACTCTTTTTCAACTTCCCCCTCTGTTGTCTTGACTTTTTCCCACAATTTTAAAGACTTCTTTTTCCTTTCTCCATCTCTTTTCCTGATCTCTTGAAATTTGATTAATATACACTTAATCGCTCTTTTATCAACTTGCTAACTTCTGTTCTGTTGAGGAAATAATTAATGAACGATCCAAAAGTTGTACGCTTCTCCAGAATTTCCTCCGTTCACAACTTGTTGTATAAAATTTAACTAATAAACGTGAGAGGAGCTTCTAAAGTATAATAATGCTGGATCCTGGATGAATCATTTATGGTGTATACATAAGGATATATTCCCTAAGAGCTGCATATTTATATCAATCGGACTTTTGATAGGGGTGTTTAGTTTGTTAGCCAGGGAGCAAGAGCGGAAGTCAGCGGGAGTTAGCTAATTCTAGACCCAGTTGCTCTAACCACTTACTAATTTATAGATTTCCAAGTTGCTGTATTTTTTTTTCATTGTCGTGTAGGTTACAACATTTCCCAATTGGTTTAAAAAAAATCGAAGTTGTTAAGTTCCCTATTACTATATTCCACCAAATTCCAAGATGTTGCGAGGGAACTGCTGAAATTTTGACAAAATCAACCATTTCATTCCGGTCAGGCGGTCACTCAAATTATTGGTCCTTTAGTACAGTGTCATAACCGACGGATTTGATGTCTTTCTAATTGATCTACATTTTTCCGAATAACAAAGCGACCTCATAATTCAATCGCAAAATCAAAATCGGATTCACTGTATGACTATAAATAGAATTTACATCATAATTTAAGCTACAACCATCAACCCAACTTACACCAAGATTTCTTTACAGATAGAAGTGATTCTTCCATTACAACTAAAATAGCCTCTCTTTTTATGCCAAGAACAAGTATACAAGGCTAGGTTAAACTTCTATGTTCGGATTGTTAAAAATAAACCAAATAATTTAACAAAACTACACAAGGGAACAATGTAAGGATAAAGAAATGATTCATCCATTTTTTAAGGTTTTTTATGATTAGTTGACTAACGTGTTTAACTAAACTAAGTTAACGGGCTCTGTCTGAATCGTTTGGAGACGTCTAAAAATCGGCCTGAATCTGTGTTGGAGACTTAGTGATTTATGTTGATGTTGTTATTATCGATGATACTTTTGTTGCTATTGTTGTTTCCACTGATGAAGGTTTTGATGTTGATCTTGTTATTGCTGATGATGGTGTTCTTTTGGAAATAAACCTTTTAAATTTAATCCACATCTTAATTGTTGGAAAATTTGACGAAAATAGGAGGATAAAAAATACTGACAAGAAATTGTTGTTCTACTTTAAAAAAGAATTGTTGTGCTTCCGGCTTCAAGGCTCAATTAACATTCTTTTAGAAAAATATTCGACCCTTTCGAATACAATTCACGAGTACAATTGGATAATTGAATATTGCCTTCAGGATACAATGGAGCTCTATTACAACGTTATCGAATTCAAGACTTGTATAATCTTGATTAGACCAAGAGCACACTAGAGAGATTTTTTGATGATGCTTAGAGAAGAGAGAAAACAAGAAAACATTTTCTACTACATCATAATGAATGAGAATCAACCATCACTACTTATAAGGGACTCATACCGATTGGAGATGCCTCTTCATTTCTAATGAACATATATGGTATCTAATGGGAATGGGTGTGTCTTATAGGAACCATCACACTCATTGGAGATGCCTTTTCATCTCCACTAGACATCCATGTGAATCATCATGTTTTTTTTTGTTTTTAAACTGAAATTAAATCTCGAAACCCTTTTCGGAACGACAAACAAAATACGCAAATATTTATTTTCTATGATATTGAAAATATCAAACAATCTCCCCTTACTTTCAATTACCAATAAACAAAAAATAAAATAAAAACTTACAAAACCGGAGTGGTTGCATCACTCAAATGACTGCCGACGTACGCGAGCGGGATCAAGCCAACATATTTCAAGCAAGTTGGTAATAAGCATCATCTTAGAAGCCAATACATAAATGATAGTTATCTTTTGGATTTGAACCTTCACTTAGTGTATGAAATTCAAAGTCTTATCGAGGTTATCTGGTGAAACCAACCTTGAACCAAGTACATCTTGTTATAAAACTAGAATCTCCACACGTATTGATTTCAAAAGATAGTGTGTTATGTAGCTTAGCACGTTAACGACCATGTGCTTATATCCTGAATTCATGTGTCTTCTTTAGAGAACAATCTTGTTTACTTAGGAAACAACCTGATTTCCATACTCATATACGTAAGTCTCTTAAGGTGTTTCTACGATACACTTGTAAACCAACATAGACTTATTAAGGATTTTCATCCATCCTCATTCATGCTGAATCACTGCTTAATTTAGAAATGAGAAGTTTTGACTTAGTGCACCATAATCACTCTCTTAACTTATTGGTACCCATTGAACCTTGTTTATCTTTTTCAAAACATAGGTTGGGTTCATTTATGAACAATCAACCTTCCTTCATAGACCTTAGTATCATATTTGTATACTTCATTGAAAACCATTCCCTTTGGAAGACTCTTCGTAAATGGGTGTTCGTTTCCCGAAAAGTGATAAATAAAGTTCGTTACACGAGTCTTGTGAAGAAATGTTTTAGACCTAATTCTAATTTGAACTAGCAAATAAGTAAAAGATGTTATCAATATTAAGAATAACTGAGACTCATGATTCCATCATCAATCATATTCAAGTGATTCGTACATTAATTTTGAACAATTGTAGCTTATGTTTTTTACTCTGATTCTTTGCCTAAAGTAGATTTCAAAAATATTAACCGTAAATCATAAACATGATGCATCAAAGGCTATAAGTATAAGCATACACCATCAAACAAAATCACAACTAATTAAAAAAATTATTGATCCATTAAAATCAAGGCAAATATTCATAGAATTAATTATAGACTTAATCATAAAATACGACTTCCTCCATTGTCCCAGAGATGGGATTTAGCTCATCATAGAAAATACTCTCTCAAAAGATGAATACATGGCTCAAAGGCGTTTGAAAAGAATAAAAGAAAATAACACGGGGGAACTGCAACGATTATAAGTCTTGCAGATGAAGTGTGAAAGAGAAATAAGACTACCTCATAAACGACGGTCTTCTATTGTTAGAGAATATACCACTGTTTATGTGACTTTTTTTATTTGTAGTTGTTCTTCCTCTTCTTCCTCTCTGATGCAACTCAATTCGATCGGGTTTCTTCTCTTTGAATTCTGGCCTCTACCCACCTCTCATGTGATGTTCCTATAACATGTATTTATACTAAAACACCCAACTCACTCTAAATCTCGTCATAATATCTTCACAAATCTTCTCTTTGATTAAAAGAATATCGGAAGTTAAGATCACGAATATAATTTTGATTTTTTTCCTTATCAAAGCTTGAGAATAAAGTTGTCGATGATGTTGCCTGTTCAAACGCAATATAATCTCTCAAAGAATATTTTCTTCTTATTTTTGAATCGAATAAGCCAAAAATACTTCCTTTTTCCTTTTTTAACGCAACAACTATTTAACGAGATGGTTTCACGCTTCCACACTTGTACACGATCCTATTAATAAGGTAAGAAGATGTTCTTGCCTTAAACCCTTGAAAATAAACCCAAAAAATTCTTCCAAATCTCATGAACAAAGATGACAGTTTAAAGATTCAAAATTCCCACCGAAAGCAAATTCTAAAATTCAAAGAAGTTGGGTGCCTTGAACAACAGCATGGGTGTCTTTATCCATTCCTGGGTGCCTTTAACACTTTTTAGCCATTTTCCCACAAAATTTTATTCTTTAAAAATACCTACAAACATAAAATAACACTATGAATACTAATAATACATTAGTATAAGATCAAATAACACACATAAATGTGTCTATCAAATACCCCCAAGCTTATATTTTGCTAGTCCTCGAACAGATCTAATCTAAAAATAAAATGAAAATATAACTCACTTTCGTAGGAATCGCGACTACACTTAGCACGTGCGGCAAGCCGTTAAACTCCTAGGTGACCCTAGCAGACGAGTATTATCTCGTGAGGGTTTGCAAAAAGATATGCCCACAAAATCTTTTACTCAAACTTCTAATATCACAAATATCCAAAGAGCTATGAGGATATAAGGTTTCTCATCCTAATGCCAAGTAATTAGAAGTGAATGAGAAAATACATGCTAGTGAATCCGCTTTACAGCGGTAGAGAAAGTGGGTTTGACGAGTTGAACCAGTGCCAAAGATGTCTTTTGCCAGATGGGAAGCGGACTAACAGAACAACCAAATAAGCATTTCGTCTCGATTCTGCTTCACAAATAGGATTTTATGAATATGACATTCTTAAGACGAATTTTAGGGTCACACATGTGTGTAAGCAGGATTGAAGAGATAATACTTACAAACTACTAATGGTAACGCTTTTTTTTTCTGACAATCTCAAACCAAAATATTTTTCTGGTGATCTCACAGGAAAAGAAATCTAATGATTTCTGAGGAAATTGATTATAAATAATGATGGGAACATCCATTCACCATATATTTTTGGAAACACAACTCTCTCATAGTGTTCAATGGAAAAAACTCTATTTTCGGCTTAAACCCTTGATGATTAACTCACGAAACTTGTAGTTATTTACTTTTTTTCTTCGATCACTTGTTGTCTTGAAACTTCATTTTGGATTTCTTCTTCTACTTGGCTTTTTCCAACAAAATTGTTACACTACTATTTTATTTATTTATTAATTTATTATTTTTTTTATTTTTTAATAAGAACAAAAATAACAGAAAAAATAAAACTCTACTTGCCAATGGAGAAGAACTTTTGTACTCAATTCTTCACAACTTTTGGTAACACAAATCCTCAAAAATTTATCTTTTGTAATATTATTTTCCTTGTAAACCTTGAATGTCTTCAGCTTCTTCATGAACTGATATTTCTCCGCTTGTTGATGATGATGAGTTTCTATTGAGAGAGTGTCAAAATTTTGTGACCAAGACTACAAGATGAAGCTAGTTCTGATGTCACCCTCATGGTGGTAAGAATTAGCACTAAGAGATCAGAGAGTGCTGAAGTGGTGCGAGGTTGAATAGCTCATCATTCTACTCAGAGTTCATGCAAATGAAACACTCTAATAGGATAGTTGAAGGTTTGGTGCCTCACTCAAAAGGGTAGTCTCCATTAATATTGGTTAATTAGTCTCCATTAATATTGGTTAATTGTTCCTCAAAAGGATACCTTGTTACTCTAAAAGTTGGAAATTTTGTGTACAACTACAAACTAAAAATTTCCCCCTTACCCCCAAACTTAAATCGAACATTGTCCTTAATGTCCTAAAGAGAATAAATTAAAACATCGATAAAGAGGAACTATTACCACTGAAAGGAAATAAGGAAGGATATACCATGCATAACCGAGTAATATGAGCATATAGGTTACCTCCCATACAACGTTAAGTTTAAAGTCTTTAGCTAGAAATTGGAAACCATCAAATGGCTAGTCCCCTCATAAAATCATATAGCAATAATCGGAACAACTGTGGGTCATTAGAACTAACTAGTGCTGACCTAACTAACATGCAACTGTAACATGCCAGGAAAATGAACAAACCAAGCATACCTTTAATATCTAGTGTATTGTTTAAGACAACTACATTTAGCTTTGGTTCACATTGAAGCTCTATAAAAGGGTTTTGATAAACGGAACCAACTAAATGAAATGTCTCAAAGGGATGGATTTTTCGCATGGGAAGTATCCAGAAGACCAGGTTGTAAAATATAGAAGAACTCAAGTAATACCTTAGACGTACAATGCTCGAGTCCCAAGTGAGGGACTTTAATAATGGAAACTTGACTAACACAAGAATCATTGGTACCCTAAACTTAGGATAGACATTACTCTTAGATGAACCAGAAACTATTGGTTAGATTATAGGGTTCTTAAGGTACGAACTATACTTAGCTCCTTCTGAGGACTGGTTACCTAAGTGATCTAAAAGAACATCATCATCAAAACTGTAATGGGTTATCCCCAGGTATTCATAATGGACGCTTCTTCTAAATCAGTGATCTCAAGAGGTTCATCAAATTTATATAACGGATTATCAAACACATTGTTTGGTAAAGTATCAAGAGCTAAAGTGCTAATCATATTCGCCTTTTCTAAATCATCAATCTCAGAAGGTTTTCTACTAACATTAAAGAAGTTATTTCAGTAGTCATATTACTAAAAGATAAGTTCAGTATTCTGGTTCTACAGTTGATCACAACATTGGACGTAGCCAAGAATGGACGACCTAAAATTATCGATATTTAAGCCTCTAGATTATGAACAGGTTGGGTGTCTAGTACAATAAAATCCACAGGGTAAACAAATTTATCAACCTGAATTAAGACATCCTCGATAGCCCCACGAGGGATTTTACTAGATCGATTCGCTAATTGCAGTGTCATTTTGGTTGGTTTTAGCTCAACAATACCTAGCTAGGTGTGTACATGATACGATAATAAGTTCACACTATCCCCTAGGTCAAGCAATGCCTTATCAACCGAGTGATCTCCGATCACACAAGGTATACTGGGGCATCCTGGGTCTTTGTACTTAGGGGGGAGTTTGGTTTTGAATGATCGAACTTACTTGACCAACTAAAAAGGCTCTATTATATACATTAAGCTTACGCTTTTATGTAGGAACTTTCCATACGCAGGAACTTGCCTAATTGCCTCCAATAATGGAATATTAATGTTGACCTATTTAAATATTTCTATTATTTTGCTGAAGTGTGATTCCTTCCTACGAGAAAATAATAACTATGGATAAGGGGCTTTAGGTTCATAAGACCTGGCTTGGTCAGGAACCTTAAAAGCATACTTAGAGACTTTATTGATCTCTTCAACTTCCGACTCAGATGGTTCAGATGAAGGTGGGTCTATAATCAGATCTCTATTCTGGGGCATGGTCAACTAGCTTATCGCTCCAAAGAGTTTTAATAGAATTCACATGATTGGATGGTTTCATTCCTTTTGGATGAGTGTAAGTTTTACAAGGGAAATTTCCACTTGTTTTCTCACTTAGTATGTTGGCCTCTTCGAGGTCCTCGTTGTCAGGGACAAAACTACTAGGTTTTTCACTAATCAAACGACCTAGAGTGTCTCTTTTCCAAGCTCGCTCAGTGATGATTTCAAGCGGTCTTGGCATACCCTAAAAAAATAAATCCTAATTGGAAGGAATTTCTAAACAATCACAAGCAAGGATGACTCAACCAAATCAAACCTATTGAATCTAATAAACAAAAAACATGATGGCTCCACTTAGATTGTTTCTAGGCCAGCTTCTATTTTTTCAAAAGGCAACTAGTTACAGTTTTAGCAAACCTCTTAGAACGATCCGAATTAGATTAAGTCGAATAGAAAAAGTATAAGCTCTAAGGAGCTTTGATAACCCTGTCTCTTTGGAAACGTTTCCTTGGGTTACAAGGCGGCTCGAATCTTCTTAAAATAATCTTCCTCAACTTTGAGTTAGGCTAGCAGAATAAACAATTCAGTCCTTTTGAATGACTTTCATATAAGCTCGTTACCCTATCGGTCTCTTTCTAGTCAAAATTTTAAGCTTAGGTTCGCGTTTGGTAACGTGTTCCTAAAGCGGGCAAGAAGGAAACGATGATGAAATCCGAGTCCTTATCTTATATGTCCGGTTCTTGCCCTTTACTAGAAAATAAATTCGTATTCAGTTCCTCAACATATATGCATACAAAGGAATACAGTAAACCCAATTGCAGGCGATTCGTGGGTTGATCGAGTCTTACTTCCCGTACCAGACGGGGGATGAATCGGTTGTAGTCGACTCGAGCCACAGACTCCTGTGTCGTACGACCCCGAGGGGATGAGATAATATAGTAATCGTCGTCCTTCCCTGTTGCAGTTTATATTTAAATTACCCTTCTGTAGGGTTTAAAAATAATAATAATGTCCAAAGTCCCAAAATAAAGTCCAAAAATGTCCAAAAATAAAAGAAAAATTACAGAAATAATAAAATATTTCCTAATACAATTTTCTAAAAAAATAAGAAACAAATAAAATCTAATTAAAATAACATTCTTTGTCTTCTTTTCCGTTCTTTTAGCTTTAGCTTTAACTCCAAGTCTTTAATCACCAAAATCTTTGGCTCAATTTCTTTTTAATCCAAAATCCAAAACCTGTAACAAAAAGATAAATACCCAAAGAAATGTAAAATAGAACAAAATAAAAATAATACTAGAAACAAAAATAAAAACCTTAAAATAAATCTAAAATTCTAAACCTAAAGACAAGTCCGCGTCGGCGCCGCCAAAAATTGATGTATTTTAGAAATAGTGGTAAAAGATTCGATACTCAGACTTGTGAAGATTTGATTTTTAAACCTAATTTTTTTAATACTAAAATTAAAGAAGATTAAAGTAGAATTGATTTAAAATTATGGAAATAAATGAGACTAAGGATTCCACCATTAGCCAATTTTTCAAGTGATTTAGCATGAATAGTTATCTTGCAACTCAATACATTCAATTGATTCTAAATATTGCCAAAGTTAGATTTTTAAAATAATAGTTGTAGATCAAAAGTATGAGACATCAATAGATCTAAACTAAGTATGAACCATAAAAAAAAACACAACTAATTGATAAAAATCACTAGTTCAAATTTAATTCAAAGCAAATAATCATAAAAGAATTGTAAAAATTAATAAAATAAAAATATACCACTTTATTATTGGAAAAATGGTTTCCTCCGTCGCCTAAGCAATAGGGTCTAGCTCCTCATGTCAAACACTCTCTCAAAATACATGTTCATAACTCAAAATGCTTAAAACAAGAGAAAAACAGAAGTAACACAGAAAACAGCTACGGATATAAGTGTTGCTGAGACTGTTTTTTGTGTTGTTGAAAAGAGAAAGTAAAACGGAGAATAAAAGACTGCTTCTGGACGCAGTAAAAGACAGAAGAAAAGGTGACAGAGTCAGCGACTGTCTTTAGGTGTGGTATGTACTCCTTCTTCTTCTTCACCAGCGAACAAAACTTTTTTCTCTGAATTTTTCTCCCGACTCCCAGATGATTTTTTCTTGTTTTTCGTTTCTATTTATAGGATTAATAAACCCTAATAACACTTCTTAATTGATAAGTACCCAAAAAAACCATCCAAAAAAACTTAGAATTCGTGTTAATCCGAAACATAGAAGAATTCTCTTTTCCGGTCTCCAACTCGAGTTCCACCCATGAATCACGGCGCGAAAGGCTCTGTTTGACGTGTATTGATCTTTTTTGATTATTTCTTCAGTTTGAGATACCAAAAACACGTTTACATCCCTTGAACTTCGGTTCCCAACTAATTCAGACTTTTCTCTCGCGTGAAGAACTTCTTCCCGCCCTTTCCGGATTTAAATTCAAAAGGGAGGGTGCCCCTAATCTGTCTGGTGGGTGCCTTTATCAACTTTTTGAGCCGATTTTTCCACAAATATTTATTTCCCAAATATACCTACAAAGACATAAAACCCATAATAAGTACAATCGAGCACTAGTAATATAGAGAATTGAACACAATTTAGACACAAAAATGTGTCTATCAATAACCAAACCCTGGTGGAACTTGGGGATTACTAGTTTGACCTCGGTTTTGACCCCTAGACCAAGAAAAATTTTGATGGTTTCTCCAACCTAGATTGTATGTTTTAGAAAATGGGTTATACTTCTGACAGTTGTCAAAAATCTAGAGTTATTGTATAGAGCATTGACTTGTTCATCGTTGCTTTTTCCTTCACAAAATAAAGTTTTAGGCTCATTTTTATAACTTTAGACTTGGGAAGCAACTGTCCTATTATCGATCTCAACAAATGGCTTGTGTTTAGATTGACCCAGTTGTAAAGCTTTTAACCTTCTAGATATAGTAGTAAACTTAGTGTTAGACTCCAAACATGCATCTATCAAGTTGGTGCTACTTGTATTGACCAAGAGTCTTTTAGAAGGTTCTACGGAGGACTTCCATTGTTGGGATTTTTCATCTAATTCTTTTTGAAAAGGCATAAGCTTGTTCATCAGTTTTATTTAAGAACCCACTAGTACACAATGACTCGACCATGACTTTGGTTGAATAATCTAACCCATCATAAAGAATCTGCACTAATCTCATTTTCTCAAATCCATGGTGGGGACATTGAGACAAGATATCATTGAATCAATCTAGAAACCTATAAAGAGACTCTCCATCTTGTTGCATGATGACACTAGTTTTCTGCCTAATTGACGCGGTTTTATGCTTTGACTAGAACTTATGGAAAAAAAAACAGTGGTAAGATCATCTTAAGTGGTTATAGACTCAGAAGGTAAATTATGCAACCATGATTTAGATTTCTCTCAATGAAAAAGGAAATAACTAAAGTTTCAAAACTTCATCACTAAGGTCCTTAAGTCTAATGGTTCCATAAATTTCCTCAAAATCCCTCACACAAAAGTAAGGGTTTTCATCATCTCTCCCTAAAAATACAGGGATCATCTGAATAATACCAGGTTTCAACTCATAATTATCCGTAGTAACATGCATCTTTATACACGATGGTCGGTCGACCTATTTGGAAACATATAATCTTTCAAAGTTGTCATTGCTGGTACAGTTATATACTAGGAAAACTTCCTCATTAAGAGACAAATTTTCAAAACTACAGTTTCCAAAAATAGGGCTCTCAAAAGAAGGGTTTCCTAAATCCTTTTCTATTCTCGTCAGTGATCAAACGACCAATAGAATCTCTTCTCTAGGTACGCTCACTTAAGGCTTTAGGCGACCTGGGAATACAATCAAATAAATCCTAATTGGAAGGAATTCTAAACAAACACAAGCAAGGATGACTTGACCAAGAAAATTTATTTAATCTAGCAAAAAAATAGCATGATGGCTCCACTTAGATTGTTTATAGACTAGCTTATATTCTTCCAGAAGGTAACAAGTTACAGTTTTAGCTAACCTCTTGGAACGATCTGAATTAAATTAAGTCGATCGAAGAGAAGCAGGATAAGCTCTAAGGAGATTGAATAACCCTACCTCTTTGGCACGTTTTCCTAGGTTACAGGGAGGCTCAAATCTACTTAAAATTAATCTTCCTGATCCTTCAGTTGAGATAATAAAGTAATCAATACAATCCTTCGAAGATTTTCAAGTAAGCCCGTTACCCAATCGATCTTCTTTTTTTTCTAGTCAAATTTTAAAACTTAGGTTCGTGTTAGGTAACGTGTTCTTAAGGCAGGCAAAAGGGAACAGGTGATGAAATCCGAACCTTTATGTTATATGGCCTGATTTTCCCTTTAATCTGTATTTCAGTTCCTCAACATATATGCATAGAAGGAATCCAGTAAAACCATTTGCAGGGATTCGTGGGTTGATCGAGTCTTACCTCCCGTACCAGACGGGAGATGAACCGCTGAAGTCGACTCGGGCAACTAACTCCGGCGTTAGTGTACGATCCCAGGGACAGACACAATAACGTAATTTTCGTCCTTCCCTGTGCAGTTTATATTTAATACTACCATTCCGAAGGGTTTAAAAAATAATAATAAAGTCCAAAAATGTCCCAAAGTGTCTAAAATATCCAAAAGCAAAAGAAAAATTACAAAAAATAATAAGAGATTTCCTAACACGATTTTTTAAAAAGAAAAAGAAATAAAACCCTAAAAATAAAATAAAATCCTTGTCTTTTTTTTTTCCGTTCTTTTTGTTTTATATTTGACTCCAAGTCTTTAATCAGAAATCTTTGGATCAACTTTCTTTTCGATCCAATACCTGTAGCAAATAGATACATACCCAAAAACGTAAAATAGAACAAAAGAATAAAAATCTAAAAATAAAACTACTACTAATAAAAAAAACTGATCCTTATTAAACAAAAACAATTGTAAAACTCTAAATTAAAACCAAGTCCCCTACAACGGCGCCAAAAACATGTTCATTTCAGAAAAGTGATAAATAGAGTTCGTTCCACGAGACTTGTGAAAAAATGTTTTAGACCTAATTCTAATTTAAACTAGCAAATAATTAAAAAATGATATCAATATTAAGAATAACTGAGACTCAGGATTCCACCATTAATCATATTCAAGTGATTCATACATTAATTCTGAACAATTATAACTTATGTTTTTGACTCTGATTCTTTGCCTAGTAGATTTCAAAAATATTAAATGTAAATCATAAGCATGGTGCATCAAAAGCTCCAAGTCTAATCATACACCATCAAACAATATCACAATTAATTAAGTAAAATCAGTAATCAATTAAAATCAATACAGTACTCATAGAGTTAATTATAATTATCACTTAATCATAAAATATATCTTCCTCCATTGTGCTAGAGATGGGATTTAACTCATCATAGCAAACACTCTCTCAAAATATGAATATAAGCTCAAAAATATTTGAAAAGAAGAAAAAAATAACATAGGGAAACTGCAACGATTATAAGCGTTGCAGATGAAGTGTGAGAGAGAACTAAGATTGCCTCATAAACGACGGTCTTCTGTTGTTGTAGAATAGACCACAGTTTCTGCAACTAGTTTTATTTGTAGTTTTTTTTCTTCGTCTTCTTCTTCTTCTTTGTTGTTATTCAGTTCAAGCTACTTTTTCTTCTCTTTCAATTCTGGCTTCTCCCCACCTCTCCTTTGATGTTCCAATAGTCTGTATTTATACTAAAACACCCAACTCACTCCAAATCTCATTATAATATCTTCATAGATCTTTTCTTTGATTAAAAGAATTTTGGCAGTTAAGATCACGAACACAATTTTGATTTTTTTTTCCTTATCAAAGCTTAAGAATAAAGTTGTCGATGATGTTGTCTATTCATACACAATATAATCTCTCAAAGAAATTTTCTTCTTCTTTTGATTTAAATCATACATCCGAGAACATTTCATTTTCCTTTTTTTAACACAACAATTGTTTAACAAGATGGTTTCACGCTTCCTAACTTGTAAACGATCCTATTAATAAGGCAAGAAGATGTTCTTGCTTAAACCCTTGAAAATAACCCAAAAAATATCTTCTAAATCTCGTGAACAGTGTTGACACTTTAAAGAATCAAAATTTCCGCCAAAATCAACTTTTAAAATTCAAAGAATTTGGGTACCTTGATCCACAACATGGGTGCCTTTATCAATTCCTAGGGGGTGCCTTTAACACATTTTAGTTATTTTTTCCACAAAATTTTATTCTTCGAAACTACTCACAAAAACATAAAATAACACTATAAGTACAATATAAAGACTAAACATATATTAGTATAAGCTCAAATAAGACATATATATGTGTATATCAATGGGCCTGCCAAGTTTTCTTTGTTTCAATGCTTAACTGCAATTACTCCTCTCTTGCGTAACTGTCTTACCGTTCAATGTTCCAGACTTGTATGTATTGAATTTTTCATTATAAGTCTTGTTGAATATGTTATAGATTATAGCCTGATTCACAGTTAGTCAAGACCGTTTGAGATGGCTTCTTCCAAAGTGGGATTTCTACAAGTTAGGTTCTAAGTCATTCTTCCTCGATACATGCATCTATCAATGCAATCAATTATAATCAACATTATTAAAAATGTTTTTCATTGGTTTTAAAAAATCAATTGTAACTTCTCTAGTGATCATATTTAACATTTATAGACTCACTGGAGGCATACACAAATTTGTAGGAAACTTATACTTACTATCTCAACAAGTATATTAACATGATAAGTTCCCCTACTCATTTCCAAACCTCTACAAATTTGTATCCAAAGGTATAGACAATGTCTAGTTAACATTTGACACTATGTAATATAAATGTTCAAATTTATGCGTCGGTAATATTACAACAGCTCGTTATTGGATATTTGGTCGGCCACTCAATCTTATAATACATTACATATTAACCGGCATTTTACTTTCCTTTTCATGTCATTTAAAGCATGCCAATTTTTTAGATTTTGGTTCTTATCGCAAGAATTATTTTCCCCTATTGTAAAATTGTTGTCTCAACAATCATTGGTGATCTCTATTGTTTCATCTAATCTTAGAGCATCATGATAGTACTCCTTTAATGTCATGCGACCAAATGTGTTTTATTTAACACTTCTTTTATTTGTATAAGTATTATATTCCTAAATTTCTGCAAAACATGACGCACATAATTTCTGAGTAAAAATCTTCAAATCTATACTGGTATGGACACCATCATTATAGATTTGGTTTTCTTTTGCAATCATTAATGCCAACATATTTTGGTTGCAATAAAAAATATATGAACCGTCACAAGAAAACTAGAGTAAGAAGTATCATGCATATAAACTAACATGGTTTCATTCCCATCCTTAATTGCTATAGTTTAACACTCATGGTCAATTCACTCACTACAAGAAAAACGGGTTTAACCGATCAAAATCTTAGCAAGAGTTCGAAAATTTAGTCGCTTAAATGGTTTAAACGTCTAAAATTGCAACTGCCAAAAAATTTGGCGGCTATAAACCTGTGTCCACTATTATTTAGCAACGAAAAAATATATTTAATCGCTATATCCGTTTATCAATTAATTTATAGCAACTAAAAAATTGATCAGGTAGCTATTCACTTTGAGGCACCGACTCGTAGCAACAAAAAATGAAT
>JAJJMC010029954.1:545356-571750 GCA_023531435.1 Papaver californicum
GATGTCCAGTTTTATTATTTTGTTTCTTGATTCATTTCTTGATTTTACTGTGTGTCCAATTCATGGTTAATGCTCCTTATTATTATTAGTTCTGATCTTCTTTGTATTTGTTTGTTTGTTTGTTTGATCGTATATGCAGGACCCAAGTTTATCACTTTTTTTAGAGATGAACATGAACCAGATGTGGAATGAGTACCCGTCATGGTTCTTCAAATCTCACTGAACAAAGCTACAAAACACTTCAAGATTCATATTACTGCAACATTATAACACTTAATTTGCTCTTTATCTTTGATTTTGAGATCAATAGAGTGAGTGCTTCAAAGTTGAAGTAGTTGTATCAGTGGTGTTCATTGACGGAATTGTAAATAAACTTGTTTTTTTTCCTGTAAAAAATGATTGTAATTATTTTGACTAAATATGCTGTAAATTGAATTCAGGAATATAAAGATGATCAATTGTGATTTTAATTTGGTTCATAATTGTTTTTAATTTGATTTTGTTATTCATTTATAATTATATAATTTTAATAAGTATTATATAATCTTAATTAGTGATTTTTAATTATAATTAGAATTTGGGATTATCTAAATTAGAATTTGTTCTTAGCGAGCAAAAACAATTAGTAGCTTAAAAATTTAAGCGATCAACTTCAGGCCAGTTTAAAAACTCAAACACAAAAATTTGATAGTTTAAAAGCTTAAGCAATTAACTTAGAGCCAATCAAAATCAGAAATTACTTTTAGCGACTAAAAATTTAATAGCTTAAAATTTAATTTGTTAGCTTAAAAGCTTAAGCAATTAACTTATAGCCAATCAAAATCAGAAATTACTTTTAGCGACTAAAACTTTAATAGCTTAAAATTTTAAGCAATCAACTTGAGTAAAAACTTTACTATCTTAAAAGCTTAAGCAACCAACTTCAGGCCAATCAAAATCAGAAATCCCTTTTAGCGAGCAAAATTACTTGGACGTCTAAAACTTTAACCAAGCAATTTCAGGTCGAGTTGCTCCATGTATCTAGCAACTAGGTCTTTTACTTGTTTTAGAATGGTTGATCTATCTGAAGCGATTGATATTTTACTTGCTATATTGGTTGGTCTAGATGTTAAGCGATCACAATTTTACTTGCTCCATGTTAGTTAGTCTAGATCTTTAGCAATGATAAAAGTAGTCGCTTTAGGTAAGTTGGTTGATTACTAGAGCGACTGCCTGGTCGCTCAAGGCTTTGACATACATGGCTTTGGGAAACCAACGGAGCGAGTGCCACTTTTAATTGCTATAACGGTTATAGCGACTTAAAAAGGACTTTAAGCGACTTAAAACGACCTGTCGCTTAAACCCATTTTTCTTGTAGTGACTAATTGCATAATCATTGAATAGTAACTTAAGGTTAACTCTGTACATTTGGATACGAAAAAATCTGCCAAAGATTTATGGTAAGGCATGCAATAAGCCTTAAATCTCATTCATTTGTATAGAAATTGATACTGAGAATTTAAATTAACACACATGCTCATACATCTCTATATATATCGTTTAAAAAACAACTTAGAACTTTTACATGGATACTATAACCAAGATAGAATTATATATCAGAAAGTAGATTGAAATTTTTAATCACACTACTACATCAGTCTTACGGGATATCAATAATTTATCACATCATCATCCTTTGATGCAATCAAGGCAATTTCAATTTCGTATGAAAAGTTCCTAATAAAGCATTTTCTATTTCAATCCCTCTACACAGTAATAATGGAGTATTCAAAATAGAAAATTTGAAAGGATGCTTCAATCATCTTCCCCTTAGTCAACTTTTTGTAATTTGGTTGTAACCCCCAACCAATGGAAGAATAAATGGGATTTCAAAGAATCACACATGCATAAAATTAAATATCATATCTATGTGATACGATGTATCCACCATGAAGCAATTAAAATGCACATACTAACCTTTCTCTTCGGTTACATTTTCCATTTTAATGCAAGATGATTCAGACCCAGAACACAAAAACAATTCCTTTAACTGTTTACGGCAGGGATGAGTTACACCGAGCTCCATATTCTTTTCCTTCCGGTTCTTCTACATTTTTTTTTCTCTTCCCTTAACGCGAAAAGAGAAAATAAGGACCAAAATTCTTTCGTTGTGTTCCCACAAGACTAAACATCTCCCACTGATGCCATGATATTTTGCTTCAAAATGTTCGATTCTACTCTCTATTGTCGAAAATTATTTGTCCAAACCTGTTGGAAAATTTGACTAAATTAGAAGGATAAAAAATACTAACAAAAAATTATTTTTCTACTCTAAAAGAGAATTGTTGTACTTTCGTCTATAAGGTTCGATTGAGATTCTTTTAGACAAATATTTAACCCTTCTAAATTATATAATTCACAAGTACAATTGGGTAATTGAATATTTCCATTAGGATACAATAAAGCCCTATACTAATGTTACCAAATTCAAGACTTGTACAATCTTGTTTCGACCAAGAACACACTAGAGAGATTTCCTGATGATGCTTAAATAAGAGAGACAACGAGAAAAATATTTGCTACTAAATCATAAAGAATGAGAATCAGTCATCACTACTTATAGGGGACTCATACCTATTGGAGATGCCTCTTCATTTCCAATATACATGTATGGTGTCTAATGGAAATGGTTGTCTCTTATGTGAATCATCACATCCATCGGAGATGTGTTTTAATAGACACCCATGTGAACCATCGTATGTATTTGTGTTCAAACTAAAATTTGAATTTCGAAACCCCTTTCGCGACAAACAAAATACGTAAAACATTTATTTTTTATGATATTGAAAATTTCCAATACAAATTGCATAAAGAAGCATAAACAAAAACAAGAGTTTACCACCATTGTGGACGCTTTTAGAGACCATTTTCCGTTATTTATTTTGGGGTTAATTACATTTCAGTTTAATTATATATAGTGTTTATGGCCGACCCTAATTAGAGTGGGGCATATAGACCAAGTGAGAGAATGTGGATGTGGCATATATACCTGTATCAATCTGATATACCCGATTGGGCTTGATCCTAAAGATATCCATTGCCACCAATGTACCACCTCTAGAAAATTCGAGCAAGTCGGCTGGAATTGTGTAGAAGTCAGCAGTGCTTCAATATTTATCTCTTAAGTTTCCTTTTTATGATAAGAAAATTAAGCTACAAATAGCTACCATGATATAAAAGTGATTTGTATTTTTTAGGGTATATGGACCAAGTGGGAGAATGTTGAATGTGGTCTATATACCCGTTTCCATCGGCTATACCCTATTGGGCTTGATTCTAGAGATATCCATTGCCGCCAATGTACACCTCTATAAAATTCAGGTATGTAGGCTAGAATTGTGTAGAAGTCGGCAATGCTTCAATCTTTATCTCTTAAATTTCCTTTGATGTTAAGAAAACTATGAGATATGAAGCGATTTTTATTCATTTCCATATAATAGTAGCAGCTAGTTAAAACGTCATAAGAGTAGTAGCTAGTTAAGCACAGTAGAAGGAATATAATTAGTTATATGTTTAAAATTCAATTACATATATCCAGACCATCAGCAACTCAAGAGGAAGCAGGCTAAAAGGAAAATACGGCTCAAGCACCAGGTATGTTTCCAATTTACTCATTCAATTGTTGAAGATAGTAAACATGATTGTCTTAGATCTTACTCTTCATGAATAAAATTGTGATAATGGCATGATGAACTTCCAACATTTATTCCCAAGTCTTATGAAAATTTTCCTTGATTTTTGTCTCGCTGATCTCTCACTCATGATCAAGAGTTTATCTAAATCATTTTTACTTTTTTGATAAGAAAGGAATATATTGGAAAAGAAGAACGTACAGTTCAATTAGAAGTAGAATAAAACTACAAGCACAGAAAAAAAACAAGATTACATGTACAAAGTTTCCCGATTGAACAAAGAACTAGTGAAGTTTAGGTGAAGCCTGATGCCATCCCCATGTCACAAGGGCGCACCAAATGGCTAGCACATGGCTAAATATATGGCTACGCCACCCTTGTGCACCACCTTAGCTAGCCCTTTGGTTAAATGGCTAGCCTTTCTTTTCTAGAATTCTCTTCTTTCTGTCCTTTCCTTTGAATTCTCTAGAATTGTGTAGATATGTGTGGATAAGGATAGAAAACTCTAGAATTAGATCATAGACATACACTTGTAAAGATCTAGGCCATTAAAGGCATCCCCTTACCAGTATAAATAGGGATGCCCCCTTCATATGTAAATCATCCAAGTTTGGGAGAGCAATACATACTTACAACTTTCATTCAAGTGTTCATCCTTGTTCTTGAGCGTTCTTGAGTGTTCATAAGTTGTTCTAGAGTTTCTTGTGAGTTTGATCTTGAGTAGTCATTTGAAGTTGTGTTAAACTTCATTAGGAAAGGCTTACTTATCTAGTAAAGGAATTCTAGACAAATACCGCACGAAAGAAAGTCGAGGCGAAGGACAACCCCGTGACACCCAGCTGCCCACGAAAGCACCAAAGACTTGGCAGCAAAACTTAGTTCCTGATCGGTCTTGAAAGCATAGTTCTCTCCAAAAGTTTTTTTGTTGCGTTCATTCCATAGCACCCAACTTACAGCGGCAGGGATGAATTGCCACAGATTTCTGCCTGTGAAAGGAAGACCCTTTTGGTACCAACAGTTAGCCAACTTGTCGAAAGATTCTGGAAAAACCCATGCCCACTTCTCTTTTGGAAGCAAAAAATGCCAAGTCCTGTAAGAAATCTTACGGTGAAGTAAGATATGATTTGCACTCTCCTCCTCATTACCACAAAAAATGCAAGAATTATCTCGAATAACCCTTTTTTGCTTAACATATCAATCGTGTTTAGTCTGTTATGCACAACAGTCCAAATAAAAAATCTAACCTTGGGTGGGACTCGAGAATTCCAAACAAAATTGACAGGGAAATGTGTAACAGTAGGTTCACTAATTAGACTCAAGTATAGAGAATTTACAGTAAATACTCCTGAGTCCGTGAGTTTCCATCTTCAAGTGTCAACTAACTGTCCAGTTGTGGGGGGTTGCTACCGATTGTATTAATCAACACAGTAAATTGAGTTACTTCCACGTCTTTCAAACTTTTGAAACAAAAATTCCAACTACGATTACCGCTGTCTTTCAAAACATGTTCATGCACCTTAGAGTATTTATTATCAGAAATCTTATAAAGAAGAGGACATAAATCCTTTAATGATATCTCGCCCACCCAAACATCATGCCAGGAAGAGATAACAGTACCTGCGTGAAGGAATAAGGAAGAGTTGGAACTGACTAGATGATTTGTTCGTGAAATATCCAACCAACTTGATGTACCCTTTGTTGCCGTAACCTTTGTAGGGAACCAGAAAGAAGAAAAGGACCCATATTTTCCTTCTATAACTTGATACCATAAGTGGTTCTTTTCGAAACCAAATTCCCAACACCATTTACTAAGCAAAGCATTCATTTGAGAAAGACAAAGAATTCCCAGTCCTCCATTTTCTTTAGTAGAGCAACAAATATTCCAGTTTACCAAACGAGCACAGGAGGAAACTGAGCCTTGGTTCCAAAGAAAATTAGGCATTTTTTTCTAGAATTTGTATCACAGAAGTTGGAGCCTTAAAAACAGAGAAGTAGTACATAGGTAAAGAGGAAAGGCTACATTTGGATTATCTAAATCATCCTTTAGATTAACACCGTCCGTAACTTTCATAGAAGTTAAGTCCCTTGTCTCCTCGGTCAATTTGATATTGCTAAGTTCATTGGCCACAGTGTTGATTTGCTTATAAGTGCACCGTCTTGTCAGAGGATACAATTTTGGTTTCATAAAAGTTTCGAAAGCTCGTATTTATACGATGTCCGTCATTACTTTGGATCTAATGGCACGGGGAATGGATACCAGATTCTAATCATGAATTGAAGAAAAGGAACATGCGTTAGAGTTAGTGGAAATGTGGCGGAACCTTTAGTTCGTCATATTCATGATTGAACGGTATACATGCTCAAAGAAGCGTGATTTCTTTCCGGGAAACAAACATGCAACATGTTGCAAGCTAAAATCATCAGTATATATATCATCGGCAAGGAAGCAGCAGCGTGCTTGGTTACATTTCTCCAAGTTTGCCTCTCAAAGCCTGTAAAGCAGTGTCTGTTACATCTTTAACATCTAGATGATTTGAGTTTTCATAATTTACATTTTCAGTGATAGATTCCATATAAAACGTGGATTGGTTGCATGAGACGTTAAGCTGAAGCACATTAAGACCTTTTTCCTCAAAACTTTCTAATATTGTCACCATCACATCCTTTTCTTTCTTGCAATTCACCTTCACCAAAAAACCATTATTGGCGACCTTCTCGACCTTCACCTCCTGCTTCATACATTTATTCAATAATAAGCAAATTTAGTAACTTTTCAATCCGCGAAAAAGTTACTGTGAAATTGATAAGGCCCATCATCTATTTATAGTTCTTGCAACAGTTGCCCATTTACTAGGCCCAATGAAATAATTTATCTCTTTCTCATTTTTTTGTCGGCATTTTCTCGTTTGTGCTTTTCGACAATAACACAAATGAAGAGTAAATTCAAAGCCAAATAAAAGAAAAGATAATACTAAATCACTAAATATATATGCTTCAAAAGTATATATATATATATATAGAGTTCATCTTTAAATAAGGATGGACTGACTATACAAGAAAGCTTGCAAGAGCATCCACAAAATGGCCAAGAACGAGCAATATTTACAGGTTTTTCCACACAAACTATCGCTCATTGCCTTGATTGTATTTACAAGTCTTACATTAAATGAGAAGAGATCATAATCAAGATAAAATAATTCATGCATGCATGCTAAATTGACCCAGTAGTTTTTGGAGTTTAATTAAAATAACAAGTTCCTACTAAGCTCTGATTAGAGTTAGCTACCTATAGAAAGCAAGATGATGCCCGAGAGTCATCCTGCTGTAATATCATTAAAAGCAAATATTCTTCCTTTCAATTTATACTAAGTGAATCGAGTTAGTCTGATCTAAATTTGATTGTGAAATAGTACTTCTGAGAGAGGGATAAAGAGAGAGGGATAGGATTCATTACCGTGGGCGGATGAATACGGCTGGTTAGGTTAAGATATTGACTGTTGAGAGCTTCAACTTTGAGTTTCAACTGTTTGATATAGTCAAAGGCATCCAAAATGATGGAATTCATCCTCATCTTTGTTTATATAGGTACGAATAATGATTTATGAGTGAACTTCAATTTGAGACCAATAAATATCAAAAAGAAACCAATAACTTGATGATATTATTTTCGAATACTAACCGAAGAATTTACCGATTTTGAACAGGTAAGGTGACGAAGAATTCGAAGCTTTCTTTGCAAATTCTTTTGATTTCTTTCCACTCTGCACACCATCTCTGCTAGCTGACTAGCTCTCTTCTAAATTTTTCTCGTACTAATTAGAATCTTAGACTCCTATTTTTGAAGGTTTTACGGCTTATATTGCATAGGCATGGCTGGATACATGGCTTTTTATATACATGTAGTTCTGAGAAGGATCAATGGTCTTGTACTTTGTGTTTATAAAGGTTCTTAATATCTATATACTAAAATACCCTTGTTTTTCTACAATATTCAAATAGAACTATTTCGTCATCTATTATCTCATTTTTTTTATATTTTCTCTTTATGAAATAGGTGATCTAGTTTAAGTTTACACAATTCTCAAAATAAGGAGAAGAAAAGAGTATTTTTAAATATTTTTTACAATTATATTCTTATGGATAAAATTTAGTAAAATTTAGATTTGATTTATCTCTTAAAATATACGACCGATTTTCGTAAACTTTATATCATTGAAAAACATTCTAAAACACATCCTTAAACATAACTATTAAATTATACATATTTCTTATACTAAAAATAATTAATTAAAAATATTTTTAAAAATATCTTTTTATTTAATAATATATATCATCTAATAACAGTTAAAATTTAAAAATGAATAGATATAAAACTATTGGCTAGATATTTTTAGAACTACATTTAAGTATGTGTTTTAAAATAATTTATAAGTGCACTGCTGAAACATATAAGGA
Organism: Papaver californicum; assembly: GCA_023531435.1. NCBI lineage: Eukaryota > Viridiplantae > Streptophyta > Magnoliopsida > Ranunculales > Papaveraceae > Papaver > Papaver californicum. Next base: position 553,483 of record JAJJMC010029954.1, read on the forward strand.
AAGTAAACTTGACATAAAATAATTATATTATATATTTTCTTAGTCCGAGAGTAAGTGATCAAAAGGTTAGATAACTTTATAATCAATTTTTAATAAAATGGAATGTAAGGCATAGCGATATGGAAATAAAATACAAGGATGAGGTCAATATCACTATAACTGTGTTGTTGGATGATGTTGCGAAACAAGATTACAAAATTTATCAATATTAAATTTTTTTATCGATCAAAATAATATTAATAGAAAAAAAAAGAAAAAGAATACAAAGCTGTGGTTGATCATAGGTTTAAAGTCTAGCGACAAGAGAGGTAAACAAGTGTTTAAGAACTAAACATGAATTAAAAAGCATTTCCGATTTCGTAGGCATACATGTTTTTTGTCAAGTGTAAACACTATAATGATCAGAGTAGTTGAGTTACCCTTCCCGGTTCCCCACCACTAGAACGGTCAAACATGCAAGGTTCATGCTAAATTAGATTGCTCCGTCATTAGTTTTTATTCGTCAATGTCTTTGGCGTATAACGACGTACATATACGTCACAATATCTAACAACTTGTTTTCCACCCGTACTGTGCCGTGGCTACAAGGACGGCCTATTCAAAGTATCAAAAGGTTATACTAGATTTGATTAAGTAATTCAAGGGGCTATTCGTATGCAGCAAAGGTTGTATTAATTATTGTCTACCTGGTCATTCTGATTACGACGGCGAACCAATCATACTTCATTAATGAAATTGCATTAAGTTAATTAGGTATCTCTGTGAGAATTATGTCCTCATCCCGTACCGCCCGTATGGTAGGATGAGTTAGTGTTAGACCTTTAGGGGGTGTTTATTTTTTTTCACTATATAGTGATTAGCACTTTAAAGTGAAAAACACTTTAAAGTACTTGTACTTTCAAATGTTATTTTGAAATGTTGTGTGTTTGTTTTCTAAGCACTTTTAAGTGCTTTTAAATGTTGTTATGTGTTTATTTTTTCATTTTAAAGTGTTTTTTATGTTACAACTGTCTATTTTGTCCATAGATTTGTTTCTTTCATTTTAATGATAAAATTCATCATATCAGTATAGTTAGAAGATTAAGGTTTCCAAAACAAATACTTGGATACCTATTTCAAAGTCGAACCTTTGAATGGACCGGAGGTTGTAACTAGTTCAGATGTTGCGATGGTAAGATGCCATATGTAAAGAAAACAAGAAAAATGAACTGCAAAGTTCAAAACCTCATTTATATTTAATTCGAGAGAGGACTAAATGGTACACATCTGGATTAAGGTTTCATCATCATCATTTCTCTACAGCTTTAACAAAGAAGGAAAGGATATGCCTATGCATCTAATGGTTCTCTGTGCATACTACCACTATCTATATATGAGCAAAAGAGAGTACATGTGTTGTTTTCAATGATCCGAAATTGGATTAAAAAATAAATAAGTATCGGAAGTGGTCATCTGCACAAGGAACAGTTGGGACTGACCATTAGAATGTTTTGTTAAACTGCTAACTAGACCTCTGCCGCTGGGAAAGCTTAAAAATCTTTACGACGTGAATGCCACTTACAAAATGTTACTCTGCTTGCAACTAATCCACACTTCAGTATAACTAGGTGGGTATGGTATGACTATTTTCCTAATGCCGCTCGGTTTGTATTCCATCAAATCAAGTATCTGCCTGCATAGAAATTGTAGATATATTATTTAGTTAAGTCTCGGTAACAAGACTATACAGCTTAGCTCAAAATTATAGCTTCAAAAACCACGTCTAGAAAGCACTGAAGACGCGAGCAGTGAACCAGGAAAAGTTGTCACATATGCACATGATAAGTATGGTATAATCAATATTAACGCTGCATTCAATTGGCATGAAATCAGTTGCAGCAAGTCCATGTTACCTGTAAATACTCCAGCTCAGACATACTTTCACAGACAAATGTGTATAGCGACCTCAAACCTACATGGAATGAGCAAAATGATCAGACACATATTGTGTGTTCTATGTTACACAAAACTAAACACAAAAACCATCTCTAGCTCAAGTTTAGGAGAGAAAAACAAATTCACTAAGATGACCCGAGGGACCTGAATGTACGCTATCTATCATATTATAATATTAATATAAAATGAAAGACACAGAAAGAGTAGAAATTACCCAAGATGGCAAATAAATTAGAAGAGAAAACTATCACAGTATCTCTTGTAACACCAAAAACTGCTGGTATCGAGTCAACCTTACAAGAAGAAAAAAAAATTAGCTTCCCTTGGTGATATCGACAATCGATACATAAAATTATGAAAGAGAAATGATGTATTATATATGGGTGTAAAACAGATTAGTACTCACAGCAAATGCAATATCGCTGAGTTCAATAACAGCAACTACGAGGAGTAACGGTGTAGCCTGCGCACAATGTTTGTAACAGTTAAAATTCAGGGGAGAAATCATGTATATTGATTCCTAAATGATGCAACTTAGACCCAAATACGTAATCTGTATGAATTGATGTATTAGATTAGTAATATAGCTTCAGTTCAAGTAAACTGCCATTTCGTACTGTGAACATGTGCATTTAAGTAGCACCACTACCAGGATGCAGCCCTAAGAAACTAGAATGCTATAACTTCACCGACATAACTTACTTTCCATGCATCATTCTGCAACGGAAGATGGAATTGGATTATAATGGATTTCTAACTAAAGAGACGATTAAAAAAATCAAAACGATAAACCCTAGACCCAAATACCAGGTTCAACAGCTAGATTAAAAAGAAAGGGGGTTTCTGATTTATACGAAAGTAAACAAGAAAATAGAGGATGAATGAAGGAAACTAAAATTTGTTACCTTAAACACTTTGTGAATTCCAACGGTAGAAGCGGTGGTGGTAGAAGTGGTGGGAGTTTAGACGTGAGAATGGTGAGAGTTTAGATTTTTAGGTTTGTGAGAGATTGGGATAGAGTTTGGAATAGTAATAGTTGTTAAAGGATAAAATGGGTAGTAAGTGATAAATATTTGAAGTGGTAAAATTGAAGTAGCTTTTTGCTACTTCATATTTTGCACTACAAATCACGACCACTTAAAGTGATAGTCACTATATAATTAAAAAACAAACACTCCATTTTTTTTGGGTCCCACCATTTTAAAGACATTGAAAATGAAAATCACTATATAGTGCAAAAAACAAACACCCTCTTAGTTTCATTATTAACTAAACTAATGAGTAATGAGCATTATTCCGATTCAACAAACCACAGCATAGTCCGATTTTAATATGGAGAATAGTAACTTCACAGCATATTAAAAAAATCGACATAACTTACCACAGCATAGTAACTTCACCGACCATATTAGACTTTTAATATGGAGAGACCAAATTTACCACAGCATATTCCGATTTTTTTGTAATGTACTTTCTGCTTCCACCAGCATATTTTTAAAAGCTTTAAACATTACACTTTCGCATGGTTTGTGACTCTCAGTGACTACACTAACAGGAAGAAATACTTTTTTTTTCTTTCTAATTGTAGGATTTATCACTGGGTCAAGACCAGCAGGGTAATTTGGTAAAAGGATTGAATAATTTGGAGGATGGGAATAAGTTGTAAGATAATATAGAAATGAGCAGCTTTAACCAGATACAACCAGTCTACGGAAATTAGGCGTGCATTAACTTTTTGGTGTTGATAACATATATAGAGACAAGTAGTAGAGTTTTAGAGTTATGATATGAGATTGAAGCATGCCGTACTAGTTAGAGCAGTGCATGGGGGAGACCGACTGAGTTTGAGTCAGTCAGTCCAGTCTATGTTGTTTATGCTAAAAAATCCTTTCAGCTAAACAACCAAAACTCTTGGATTCAAGTTAAATAAATGTAAACTAACAATAGAGAAACGTTTTTTTATGTAATAAAGAATCATACTTTTCCAAAATGTTTAAGCTTAATACAATAGATCATCCAGGTTTTGTAATTTCTGGGTTTATAAAACTGTTTACAATTTTTAATTAAATACAGAAATTCAGACATTATCCCACTACTTCCCATAAGTTCGTACCTAAAAATTTCTTCCCTCTCTTTCTCTGGTTTTCCTTTCTATTTTTTCCGTCCTCCTCTTTGTTGTTTGATCTCTTCTATTTATAGATCTATTTTTCTGGGTCGCTCTTTATGCAACGTGTCATTTTCTATAGCCTGGTCATCGTTTCTGGATCAATTCTTCTTTGGGTCGATCCATCTTGTCTCGATGTATCTATCGTTCTTGTAATTTGTCTTTTACTTGGTGCGATCATATAGATGACAGATCACTCTTAATTACTTTCCTGATTCGATGCTTTATATGTCCGACGCGTGCTTCCTTATCTTCAAAGACTTCTGTAATCTCGATCATTAAAATAATAGAGTAATTATTACAATTTACTTTCTCGACCATAGAGTAATTATTACATTTTACTTTCTCGATCCTAAAATAATATAGTAATAATGACTTTCTACTTTCTCGATCAGCTATCATTTAATGCTGTTTATTTTATTCGATGGCGTTCAGCTTTCTCGATCTTATGTGTCATTCATGCGATTCATCGCTTAGATGTCAGGAAACGTCTCGTGTCTTTTTGAAATTTGATATCTTTAATAATGATCCTGTGTTTCTCACCTTTTTTAATCTGGTTGCTTCTTAACTTGATCTTCTTCCACGTGTCATGCTTCTTTAATTTACTAACAATTTGCCCCCTTCTTCTCTTTTTTACAAAATCATCCAACGGTCGATCCGAGATTTTGAAAAATAGAGAAGGACTTGTCGTTTTTAACTTTTCAGTTTCTTTTCTGCACGTTATCCGAGTTTTCCGCTGGTATTAACATGATTATGTCAGTTACACTTTTTTCAATGAAATCAAATCTTTTCCGATTATTTTGCTCTCCCATCTTGTGGCGGTTACCATTCTTCTTCTTTAAATATCCTGTAACTTTCTACTATCTCTTTTTTAGTTATTGCACTTTGTCTTCCTTAAACTTTTCAAATCTTCCCACTACTCAGGAGTTTTGTTCTCGTTAATTGGTTTCTTCTCTACTTCAATTTGACCATTGTTAACTTCTTTTCTCCAAGTAAGTAACTTTATTTTTCTTGATTCAAAATTTTCTTTTCATGGCTGAGGGTCTATCGGTGTAGTAAAAAAGATTGTGATTCTAAGGTTATGTATGAATGAAAAAGCCCTTTTTTACACTGTGATTATTGCTAGGTAATTTCTTCATATATTAATTTTTTCCTTCTTTTGTTTCTTTTTGCTCAGATTTTCAATATGTCTCCAAGAAAATCTGATGCTGCCAGCAATCAAGGTGAAAACAGGAGATCAAGTAGGTCTTCTTCATCTCGATATGTTGTTTCTCGTCGAGATTTATCTCTTGCTATCCCTTCTCCTGCTGTACCTCGTACTGTACGGGATTCTTCTCCCGATGTCCCTCATGTTGCCCCCAAGAATAAACGGTCAATGTCATCTTATAGCTATCGATCTATGGATATTGAAGAATTTAAAAGAAGACATAATCTTCAAGGATTTAAAGTTTCTTTTGTTGATAGTGCTTCCGATATGATAACCTACGATTCGATGAAAAAATTTCAATATACCCATCATAGATTATTAATTTCTGTTGGTGCCTTGGAAGCTGGTCTTCATCTCCCTCTGTATGAAAAGAACAACCCTTTCCAGTTCACAGTTCTTGCTACTCGCAGCAGGGCTCCACATACTCAACTTCGTTCTATCACACAGTATAATGGTAATTGGTGGCGAATTCTCGATGAATGTACCCTTCGCAGTGAGGGTCGTACCCGTCTTACTTGTTATGTTCCCGATCCTTCAGAACGTGTTCATTATACGCCCGAGAATTTCCAGAATACTTATGGTGATGGTATTACTGTTAAAAATTATGTCAAATGGAGTGTTAGTCCTGTTCGCAAATGCTCCCAAGGGTTTCCTCTTCTTCGAGAAGTTGATGACCCCAGAATCAAGGTAGCTCCATATACCAATGCTGACTTTCCTTCAAATGAGAGAATTCGTCGAGAACATGATTATAAATGGTATCACACCCCTATTCTGATCGAGGGACCTTGGGTATATGGTGACATCCCTACTAGTGAAATTCAACATCTTCGCAATTGTTTCCCGAACTATTGCCCCTGGAGATTGAACTTTGATGATTATAAATTTGACTTCAAGGTTCGGAACTCTTAGTTGATATCATTCCTTTTAGATATAGTGTATCGATCTTTAATGTCTTTTTAAATGTTATTACTTTTTTGATTCCAGGTCGATCCTTCTTTGGACATCGGAATCCCCCTTCCTCCACCTGATCGAGGTATTAAAATCGTCGAGAATAGAGAGATCGTCGAGAATGAACAATCGATCGAACCTGCTGTTGAGGGTAAAGGAAAGCGAAAATTAATTCTCACAGCAGAGAAGAAGCAGAAGAACCCCAGAACTCTTGAACTTTCAACTGAGGTTGTAAGAGAGATGGCTTCCAGTTTGAATAAGGGAGAAGGTAGCTCGATTGTTGCTCTTCCATTGGATCAGTCTGATCCTATCAATGTTATTCCAGTTTCCTCGATGCCAGCAGAAATTGTGGTATCGGAACGATCCGATCCTATTGTTGCACCTCTTTCTGGTACTTCATCCAATTTTTATAACATCGTTTCTCCACTTCCTTTTGATTTCGTGCTTGATTCCCCTGTACCCGATAATGGTGCATTGGAAACTTTTTCTGGCCTTCCTCAAGAAGAGGGAGATGATATTGTTATTGATGATCTTGTTGATGTAGTGAATGAAGTATCTCATGTTGAAGAAGAGAATACATCGGAGAAGGATAATGCCGAGATACTTCCGATTGGTGGTGTGGAAAATATGAATGTTGAAGCTAATACCGCAATTGTTGAAGAAGCTAACATTACTGACCGGACTGAAGAAGAAAACTCTCCTTCCAGTTCGATCCCTCCTTCCAGTTCGATCCCTCCTTCCAGTTCGATCCCTTCTTCCAGTTCGATCCCTCTTGAAGTCGAAGGGACTTCTGAAGTAATTCTCGAATCGATCGCTCCTTCCGAAATTTTGGTTCGATCTACTTCTGTTGCTGTTGAGGTCGATACTTCAATTCCAAGTGCCGATCCTTCTACTCTGAAGTCTATTTCCGATCGAATCTCCACTGAAGGTTTTAATTTAGTTGGTGATGAAGAAGAAGCATATAAATGGTTTCTTTCTCAAGGGCTTTGGAATGTTTCAGCTACTGCTGAGGTTATCAAATCTGATTCTGGCTTCATGTCTCGATTTCGGGATTCACTTAGTGCGATTCCTATGGATGAAACTTTGGATGCATGGTCCAAGAGTGATATTTTTGAGCAAAATTTTCCTGTAAAGCCTCCTCCAACCTTCAATGAAGTTTTGACTCTTTCCGATAGTTCATTATATTCACTTCCGCAACAAGCTTTAGCCCAACTCCAATATAGTAACGACTGTCTATTTAGTGGTTATAAATTTTATAAGGCTCGAGCTACCATGATGAGATTGATATTCAAGAAAGAATCAGTGGAGATGAAGGAGAAGAATGCCTCCTTACAACAAGTGAATGATGAATTGCAACAGCAAAATGATCTTCTTCAACAACAACTTCAACAACTTCAACAGCTTCAACATCAACATAATGATCAATATCAGCAACAACAGGATCGTCTCCGAACTATTGAAGGTCACAATCAAGATCTTCAGAATCAAAATCAAGGTTTATTTTTCATACCTTTTCAATTACTATTTTATTTACTTGATTTATATGAAACATTTAAATTTTATACTAGGTCCAGTGGAAAATATGGAGACATTATTTAGGATCGAACGTAGAATGGTACAATTGAATAATCATGCAAGGGAAGTTTTCAAAGAGATGAATGTGGTTAGAGAAAAACTGACTCAACTGAACGATAGTTTTGATTTAGCCACTTGGAGGCGTAATAAAGCAGAATCAAAATATCGAGAAGTTGTAAAATTGCTAACTCAAAAAGAATTAGAGTTTAAATCTGTTGTCAGAGGTACATTTTTGGTTTACCTGATTTTATAGTTCTTGATATCATAAAACTCGTCTGATATTTTCTTGTATTTTCAGAATTGGAGAAAAAATTTAATGAAGCTAAGGATCGAGTAATGCAAGTAGAAACTGAGCTTAATACGGCGAAAGATTCAGTGAAAAACATTACTCAAGAGTTAAAGACTTCTGAATATAATGTGACTCTTAGCGCCTCAAAAATTGAGAGTTTACATGCTCGACTATCTACTGAACTTTCCAAAATTACTGCTCGTGAACAAAAGATTGATTCACTAGCTGCACAATTAAGTGAAGAGAAAAATCAAAAATTGTGTCTTAGTGCTCAAATAGAAGCAAATCAGCAAAAGATCGAAGAGCTTCTCAAAGAAATCAACTTTGGGCGTGATTTCGTTCAATGGGTCAGGCAGGATGCTAAAGCGAAAATTGCAATGTCCTTCAATACTGCTCCTTCAGTGCTTAGTAAGCGCGCTTCTGTGCCTGCAGTTCCTCCTCCACCATCTCGATCCGGTCTTCCCGATATCTGATTACGTCCTTTATAATTTTACTGTTGACTCCACTATCTTGTACTTCGTTTATCTTTCATTGATTTTCTTTTGCATCCTTTTGATATGTCTTTAATGTTATTTCCTGCACAAGAAAATGTGATTAAGTAATTCTTTTGGTTATCATGTGATTTTCTAAGTACCATGAATTGAAGTACTTTTTACCTCAAATCATGTTGTTCGAGATCCCACACATACGAAACAAACCCGGGCCAGGGGTAAGATACAGGGTTGGTCCCGAACTGTACTCTGAAAATTGATAAACCAATAATTAGGAACCCCTTCTTGATAAGAATTTCATTGTTAATAAAATTCTCTAAGGATAATGTTCACCTTTTGTATATGATTATGTCGTCAATCGCAACGATATCCAGAATATGATGTTCCTGGAGTAATTTTGAGCGCTCAAAGTATATGAAATTCCAGGATTAATGAAATTTTGATTATATTAATAATCATGACAATCTCCAAGATATGATGTTCCTGGATTCAAAGTATATGACATTCCGGGATTAAATGGAATTGTAATATTCTCCATGGTACGATGTTCTTGGAGTGATTATAAAAGAAATTAATGAATTAATTGTCTATGCTTTTTGTGGTAACATTGCATTGTTATTCACAGATAGTAAAGCTTTAAATATTGTGCATTCCACGGATGCTTTAAAATTTCTCCTTGCAAATTCTGAAGATAGTACGACCCTTGTCCTTCCGATGCTTGAATCACGTATGGTCCGTCCCATGTTGGTGCGAATTTTCCTGCTCTTTTGTCCCTTTGGTGTTCTGTTATTTGCCGGAGGACATATTGACCTTGGAAAAAATTTCGGGATTTTACCCGCTTATGGTAGTCTCGAGCTAATCCCCTTTGATAATTCTCCATCTTTTGGAGTGCCACTTCTCTTTTTTCCTCCAAGTCATCCAATTTTTGTAACATGAGATCTGAATTTAGGTTTTTCTCCCATGCTTCTGTTCTGGTCGTAGGCAAAATAACTTCTGTTGGTATTACTGCTTCCGTTCCATAAGTAAGAAGATATGGTGATTCTCCAGTTGAAGCTTTTCTCGTGGTTCTGTATGCCCATAATGTATTATGTAATTGTTCGCACCACTTATTATAATATACATCCAATGTCTTCTTCAGATTTGTTGCGATTGTTTTATTTGTGGATTCTGCTTGCCCATTACTTTGTGGGTAAAAAGGTGTAGACTTATGTTTCTGAATATTATATGTTTCAAATAGCATATCGATATTCTTCCCCTGGAATTGTTTTCCATTATCAGAGACTATCGCTGCTGGAATCCCAAACCTACAAATGATATTCTCAAATAGAAATGTAAAAACATCAGTGTCTCTGATTCGCGCTAGTGCTTTTGCTTCTACCCACTTGGTGAAATAATCAGTGGCCACAATTAAATATTTTCTTTTCTTTGTGCCTTCAGCTAATGGTCCGACTATATCAACTCCCCATTTCGCAAATGGCCATGGACTAAGAATTGAATTTAATTCCGTAGCTGGTGCTTTGATTTTCTTACCAAATCGTTGACATTCTTCGCACCTTCGAACCATCTCTTCCGAATCTTTCAACATGGAAATCCAATAATAACCCTGCATTTTGGCTTTTAATGCTAGTGATCGTCTTCCACTATGGTTTCCTGCATCTCCATAATGTATTTCTTTGAGAATTCGCAATCCTTCTTTTTGTGATAAACATCGAAATAATGGTCCAAGAAAAGAATGTCGATAAAGAATTCCATCTCTAAGTTGGTAACTGTTTGACTTAAGTTGAATTTTCCTTGCTTCTTTAGAATCTGTTGGTAATACTTTATTTTGTAAATATTGATGTATCGGGGCTCTCCAATCGGGCTTACTTGGTTGATCATTTTCTTGTTGCGATGTAGATGTGGCACTTTGTATGGCTGAGTCATCGATACCATCTTCCTCTATGTTATTTAACACTTGTGATCTTATGGATGGCTCGTATATTCTCCCAATTTTTAGCGCTTTGGTATTTGGGTCATTTATCATGGACGAGATATACGCCAGTGCATCTGCATGTCGATTCTTTTCACGAGACAAATGTCAAAAAATAATATTTGGAATACAAACTGTTAAACTTTGTACAAGATTTTTGTATCGTTCCAAGTCCTCATCGACCGTTTGATATTTTAACTCGATCGGTCTAATCACCAGCTGCGAGTCACTTGTGAGTCTTACATCACTTATTCCTAGTTCAATGATGAGTTTGAGAGCATGAACTACTGCTTCATATTCTACTATGTTATTTGTATGCTCTTCGAACTCAAGTCGAAATGAGTGTACCATACGCTCTCCCTTTGGTGCTGTAATCACGATACATATTCCTGCCCCTTCTTTATTTCGCGACCCATCAACAAAAACCTCCCATCGTTGTGAACTATTTGAATCTAGGATATCTACTGGTTCTTCTTCTTCACACCCCGGAAGTCCTTGAATTTCATACTCTTCCTCGATTGGAAAATCTGCCAAAAAATCAGCTAAAACTTGGGACTTCTGCGTAGTTTGTATCTCGTAAACAATGTTGTATTGTTCTAGCTGAGCGTTCCATTTTGCTATTCTTCCTACCTTCCCTGTATTCTTTAAAACTGATTCCAATGGAGCTTTGGTTAATATACGAACATAATGAGTGAGAAAATAAGTGCGTAACTTCTGAGTAGCAAATACCACTGACAAAATTAATTGTTCAATCTTAGTATAATTTCTTTCTGCTGAATTCAAAGTCTTGCTGATGTAGTATACAGGTTTCTCGATCTTCTCATTCGTTCGCACCATTACTCCACTGATTGCATTTTCTGTTGCTGCTATGTACAAAGTTAACATTTCTTCTGGTTCTGGTTTTTGTAATGCTGGCAATGTGGCAAGATGTAATTTTATACTTTGAAATGCTTGCTCACAACGATCGTTCCATTCAAACTTATTTTTCTTCTTAAGTACATCAAAAAAGGGTTTACATCGTTCTGATGATCTTGCAATAAATCTACTTAGTGCAGCCAAACACCCGTTTAACTTCTGTACACTCTTTATACTGTTTGGTGATGGCATATCCGTTATTGCTCGTATTTTTGCTGGATCAACTTGAATTCCATCTTTTGTAACCAGATATCCTAAAAATCGCCCTGATGTAACACCAAAAATACACTTTTCTGGATTTATTTTCATCTTATACTTTCGTAGTGCACCAAAAATCTCAGTCAGGTTCCGCAAATGATCACCAGATAACTTGCTTTTTACTAACATGTCATCCACATAAACTTCCAAAGTTTTTCCGATCCATGGTTTGAATATTGCATCCACTAGGCGTTGATATGTCGCTCCTGCATTCCGTAGTCCAAATGGCATTCTAGTGTAACAATACAATCCTCGCGGAGTAAAGAACGATGTGTGTTCCTGATCTGCTTCTGCTAATGCTATCTGGTTGTACCCAGATTGTCCGTCCATAAATGATAACATCTCATGTCCCTCAACAGCATCTACTAACTGGTCAATGTTTGGGAGTGGATAACTATCTTTTGGACATGCCTTATTTAGATTGGTGAAATCTATACAAATTCTTATTCCACCGTTCTTCTTCGGGACAATTACCATATTAGAAATCCATGTAGGGTATCGTACCTCTCGAATGAACCCTACATCTAAAAGTTTTGTTAATTCTTTTTCCACTGGTTCATGATATTCCGGTGCGACTTTTCGTATCCGTTGGCGAAAAGGAATTGCATCAGGATGTATTTTTAATTCATGCTGGACGATGCTGGGATCGATCCCCGGCATGTCTTCTATTCTCCAAGCGAACACATCTATATATTCACAGAGTAATTTGACTATCTGTTGTTCCACATCTGATTTTATTAATGTCCCAATTCGCACTTTCTTGGGGCATTCTGAAGTGCCAATGTTTATGATTTTTGTTTGCTCTACTGGGGTGAAAACTGGTTTTGGAATCCCAATTGGAGTTGGGGTTCCCTTTAATTGCTACATCGCCCCTTTCTGCGGCTGATTTTCCAAATTTTCTTGATTTTTGCTATTCTCTGCCTTTTCACTTTCTATTTTATTTTTTGCATTTTTTTCTAGGTATTGATTTATTTCTTCTTCCTTTGCTTTAATTTTTGACTCTTTTTTCTTTTTACATTGTAAATGCTCCCGTTCTTCATTTATTCTTGTCACTGCCATTATACAAAGTTTAGCATCTTCTTGATCACCCTTTATCTCCATCTCTCCTCGTGGTGTTGGAAATCGTAGATACTGATGATAAGTTGATACTACACCCTTTAATTGATTAACCCATCGTCTTCCAATTATAGCATTATAGGGGGATGGTGCATCCACAACACTAAATCTTGTCAGGATGTTGATCGTTCCGGCTGAAACTTCAAGATCAATTTCTCCCTTTGGTTTGGACGATATTCCATTAAATCCATAAATGACAAATCATGAAGTGATGAGTTGATCTTCTTTGAAACCCATTTTACAAAATGTATTGTAGAACATCACATTTAATGAACTGCCCCCATCCAAGAGTATTTTCTTGACATTCCAACCAGATATCAATAGTGTCAATACAAGAGGGTCATTATGCATTTCAATTTCTTGATTTACTTCTTGTGCAGAAAATGTTAATGGATGTGCCATCCAATCCTCCCATAATTCTACTTGCCTTTCTTGAACTCTAAAGGCCTCGTGGTTCCGAATTCTCTTGCACAATTTCTTGTTGATTGCTACATTCAAATCCGTATCACACTTTTCCACACATGAAATCATATTAATTGTCTGTTTGTTATATGGAATATGTATTGCTTTGCCTTCATCATATTTCTCTGATGGTTCAATTTTTTGAACAAATTCCTTCAGTTCTCCAGCATCGATCATTCTTTGTACCAATGTTATAAAATTTCTACAGTTGTTTGTTGTATGCCCTTTGTAGTTATGGTACTCACAATAGTCTTTAGAATGTTGTGTATGTTCTGGTTGATTTCCCTTTGTTATTGGCCATTGAAAACCTGGTCGATTCTTCAAAATGTTGAATAACCTGAAATATGAAATATTAAGCTTGGTAAAAGTTCTTTCTCGAAATTGTTGAGCAAAATTTTTTCCATTCCCTTGTCGAGGATGTTTTAATCCTTTTGATTCAACTTTTGGAAGACATTTCCTTTTCGAGTTCTGGTAATTCTTCAACTGAATTTGTTCTCCTTGTATTTCCTTGATTTTCAGAATTAATTCTCGATCCTTGATCCTGTATATCTTGGAGTCTTGCACATGTTTCTATTATTTCTCTCAATTTGCCTTCAGTTTTTGGATTATTTCGATGGATTTCAACAAAGAGATGACTCTTCCGATCTACAATCCCCCATTTATAATGGTTTATAGCTGTCATTGGGTCTAAATCACCTATTGCTTGACATATTGAATGCCATCTAGTTGTATATGATCGGATCGATTCTTCTGGCCATGACATTAAAGAATAAAGTCTGTCCTCCCCTGAATCAATTGGTCTGTTATACATGTATGCCTCTAAAAATTTTCTGACCAATTGTGCATAATTATTGATAGAATTTTCCGGTAATCTGTCGTACCACAATAATGCTGTCCCTGTTAAACTTGACGGAAAACATCTGCACATGATCGCTTCATGATCGTCCCATCGTGACATTACTCGGTTATAATACTTTAAGTGCGATGTTGGATCCTTGGTTCCATCGTAACATTCGAACACTGGAATATTATATTCTCTTGGTAACGATACGCGCGTTAAATGTTGCGCTAACGGTGTTCGCTTTGCTTCTTTCAATACCTCTTCTATCCTTCCCCCCTCTTTATTTTTTAATCCTTTAATTTCCTCCTTCATTTGTTCCATCGCTTCCAAACATGTTTCCCATTGGGTTCGTTGAAAGTCACTTTCCTGTTGTCTTCTTACCCGAGATGTCGATCCTGCCAACACTATTCTTTGATCTGAATTCCGCTGTTCATTTCTTGATATTTGTCTACTCGACGTTGGCTCCTGATTTCGTACTCTAGTCACAGTTGGTCTTTGTTCTTGCTGAATTACATCTTTTAAAACTTGATTTTCGGTTGCTAGTAACTCAATTCGATGATTGCTTGCTCTTTGTTCCTTTCTTATTTCCTTTATTTCTTCTAATAGGTCCTGTATTTGTCGTGTCTTTCTTCGAGAACTCTCATGATCTGAAGAGAAATTCTGAACCACAGTATTTGACATTAATTCTTGACTTGGGGTATGATTTCCCTCAATGCTTTGTTGTTGTCCTGAATCACTCCCTTCTTCTTGTCTATTTTCCAAGCCTTCATTACTATTTTGGTTCCCAGAATTCGCGTCTTGAGACATATTTTCTAGAATTTGCTGTTTCTTCACTATCTTTTGCCTTCTCGATCGTTTTCCTTCCTCGATATCTAAAAATATTTTTTTCAAAAAATTAGTCAAATGAACTCTTATTTATTAAATCATAAGAGATTCTAATTGTTATTTTAACTGTAAACTTTCCCTATCACAAGTCCAGCTTTTCCTTCTTCATAAAATCTTTGTTTCATATTTTTATCTATTTTATTCCTCACAAGGTATTTTTCATGTTAATAAAATATACTTATGTAAATAAGCTTTACCCCTACTTTTCACATCTTGCGAAATTAAATTTTCCCATCTTTTCTTACCAAAAATTTTTTCTTTCATGGATGATTTAGTTTTTTCATTCAATCTCTTTTTCATTTATCAGGTAGGATAAATCCTTTTTTCAGTCCCTTTTTCTAGCGCCAAATTGTTTATGCCAAAAAATCCTTTCAGCTAAACAACCAATCAAACTCTTGGATTCAAGTTAAATAAATGTAAACTAACAATTGAGAAACGTTCTTTTATGTAATAAAGAATCATACTTTTCCAAAATGTTTAAGCTTAATACAATAGATCATCCAGGTTTTGTAATTTCTGGGTTTATAAAACTGTTTACAATTTTCAATTCAATACAGAAATTCATACATTATCCCACTACTTCCCATAAGTTCGTACCTAAAAATTTCTTCCCTCTCTTTCTCTGGTTTTCCTTTCTATTTTTTCCGTCCTCCTCTTTGTTGTTTGATCTCTTCTGTTTATAGATCTATTTTTCTGGGTCGCTCTTTATGCAACGTGTCATTTTCTATAGCCTGGTCATCGTTTCTGGATCAATTCTTCTTTGGGTCGATCTATCTTGTCTCGATGTATCTATCGTTCTTGTATTTTGTCTTTTACTTGGTGCGATCATATAGATGACAGATCACTCTTAATTACTTTCCTGATTCGATGCTTTATATGTCCGACGCGTGCTTCCTTATCTTCAAAGACTTCTGTAATCTCGATCATTAAAATAATAGAGTAATTATTACAATTTACTTTCTCGACCATAGAGTAATTATTACATTTTACTTTCTCGATCCTAAAATAATATAGTAATAATAACTTTCTACTTTCTCGATCAGCTATCATTTAATGTTGTTTGTTTTATTCGATGGCGTTCAGCTTTCTCGATCTTATGTGTCATTCATGCGATTCATCGCTTAGATGTCAGGAAATGTCTCGTGTCTTTTTGAAATTTGATATCTTTAATAATGATCCTGTGTTTCTCACCTTTTTTAATCTGGTTGCTTCTTAACTTGATCTTCTTCCACGTGTCATGCTTCTTTAATTTACTAACATATGTATCACGAGTCTCTTGCTTGATGATTTTGTTTGCCTCGTCTTTTTGTCCGTCTCCCACCTACAAACAGCTAACCCACAAACTCCCTCAACCTTGGCTTGTTCACATGTTACCCAAACAAAAACACAGTAACAACGACACCACGCCACTATTATATATATGATCTGTTTATCTCGTCTTGTTGTGTCATCTCCTCAGCTTCTGGTTTTGGATTACTTGATGCATTCACGGGATGAATCAAGGGTGGGTTAATCTTGGTTTCGCCACTGCGTTCACACATTACACTACTTACGCTGGTGAAATAAACTTATACTAGATTTGTCCCCAATGCGTATGGGAACTTTACATTTTGTATTCAGATAAAACTTACCAAAAGTCAAGTTCTTATTACATAATCTTCGGAATTATTCTGGTACCAAATTAATTTAATCTCCCATAGAGACTAGACTGTATACTATTCATGAATAATAATATTATCTTGTACATTAGTTAGTGAGAGCTAACCTTGAGGTGTTAAATTTTATTTTCTTTGCGTGCTAAATTTATTGGGGCTTGTAAAATATACGATAGTTATATGCATTATATGGTGAATTAATTTGCATCGAATGTACTTATGAATTATAATATGTTTTCGTGCACTATAAATGATCTCATTTTGAGTGAGGGCATGTATTGTGCCTATCTTAAAAAAATTAAAGTATAAACTGATCATGTGCATTATAGGAGAAATTTTATACTTTCCTTGTTCCTATATAGAAATGGAGAAATGAGTTTTTCTTTGATGGAGAAACTTCACTTTTTTTTTTTTTATAAAAGAAAATTTTACTTGATTTACTATAATCTCATCCCAATATAACTAATTAGGTTTACGTAGAAAATATTGAAAATGTCTAGCATATTTGTAATTCTTCTAATTTTAAGGTTTCTATCCCAATAATCAATAAAATTATTGGAGTAGTATATTAAAAACGCCAAGCATATTAATAGATCTCTTATAAATATTTATCAAGTTTGCTTATGTGTATTTTTTTTTTTTCATAAGGGTATATATAGAAGAAATCATATCGGAATTAGTTTTCTGTCTATACTAAAGAATTTTACTTCTTCGCTTTTATATCGGGATATAAAATATATTTTGAGTAAACTGTATATATAATATAAAATTTGTTTT
Organism: Papaver californicum; assembly: GCA_023531435.1. Taxonomy (NCBI): domain Eukaryota; kingdom Viridiplantae; phylum Streptophyta; class Magnoliopsida; order Ranunculales; family Papaveraceae; genus Papaver; species Papaver californicum. The sequence continues at coordinate 570,970 of JAJJMC010029954.1, forward strand.
ACAAATACTTCACCATAAAATCTATTAATCTGCCAGCACCTTGCAATTTTCAACTAGGAATCAGAATCCCAGCATTAAAATAATGTTTCATACCTGTCTCCTTATCAACCACTTCATAAACCTAAAATAAAGAAGTTCCTCTACTTCAGAATCAAAGGGATTACTTATTTTTTGGTTACCCTCTTGAGGAATCTTAGATTATGTCGCTAATATTTTTGTTTTGGGGAAGTTCTATTCCTATATCAATCTTCTTCCAGTTATGAAGGATTTCTTGTTAAAGACTCTCTACTGCATTCTGGAAAAAAATCCTTTTGGTTTACTACTGCTGGACCAAACCTCTACCCAGATTAACCACAACATCTTGTAGTGTTTCTGGGTGCTATCCCTTGATAATAAGCTATTTTCATCTAAACTTCCTTTCTCAGAGACAAACCTTCAAGTTAATCACTAGTATCCCGGAAACTACAATGAAGCTATTAGCTATCTCAGTCTCAAACATCAGAATGGCCATTTTTTTAACCACAAATGTATACCAATTTACATACCAAAATATCAAAACATCCATTGTTTAAACCCTGGTGTTATTATCAAATTTAAATGCAATCATCCACAAAATAAAAGAACTGTTGTCATTTCTCTAATCCTCTCTAAGAGTTGTATCCCTCAAAATAGTTCTTACCAAAAAAGAAAAGTATACCTTTGTGCAATCCTTTGATCATCTGGAACCCCCCCCTCCCCCCCGGGGGGCGGGGGGGGGGGGGGGGGGGGGGGGGGGGGGGGG
>JAJJMC010029954.1:571850-583090 GCA_023531435.1 Papaver californicum
CTTCATTGCTTGCTAATGCGACTCCTATTTCTACTAGAGATTGGAGTTGTACTCTCCTCCAATTTATGTTTTGCGCTTCGAATCATGCGTGTTGCGTTTGGTGGCTGTGGTATACTGGGGATGGATGGAACCTCCATTGGTATAAAAGGAATATCCTCTTATGTAGCCTGATCTCTTTCGATCTCCACCTCCATATGGCCGTCTCCGGCTCCCTCCTTGGGTACATTCTCTTCTCTTGTTGTTGGTATGTTGGCTTCCCTCTGGTCTACAGGTGGATACCCAGGTGTAAGGGAAGCAACTGCACACAAAAATATCAAATTCTCCTTAGTGCGAGCATGTGCCTGGAACCCAATGGATGCATCACCAACCACAAACCTGCTAGGCAATGCAGCATTACCACCATCAATTGCAATTGTAAATTAAGCCACTCTGAACCAGTTGTTTAAGGTGCCAACAAACACAAGTGGCTGATTTGGATCAATTACCCTTGGTCCACAACCCTCAGGAGCATTGCTGGAACTGCCAATCCACCTTTTATCAAATCCATACTCAAATATGGATGCATGTATCTTCTACCTTAACCACTCCTTTGCACTTGATCATGTATATTCTCGCAACCCTATGAGTAAACCCCACCATCAACATTAAGATCAAGATAAAGATGAATTGGGTCAGGGGTGGCATACTCTGGTGGTTCTAATATCCCCACATCCTCAAAATAATCTTGATTAAAATGTCTACAAAAGAAATTATGGTTGTTAATCTATCTTGGGATATACTTTCAGCAACATTATCCCTTGCTTGTGTAATTTCATCCTCTGTAGCCTCTTCCATCTCCCTGTTAGTGAAATACTCCTCCTCGAGCAAAGGATCAGGAATATCAAAGCATACACCACGATGATCAACAAGAATAATCTCAGTCAGATCATCTATTTGGTTTGGGTATTAATGATCTTTCTGATCTTTTTTATGAGGGACTGGAGGAGGAAGATGAACAGAAAAGGGGAAGGTGTTATGGAAATGATTAAAATAAACTTAAAGGTTGTAAGTATCTTTCCATCTGCCCTTGATATTTTTAATTTCAATCTCTCTATATGGATTAGTGTGCAATCCCTTGAGTAATTAAAGTCTAACTACTGTAGCCACCATCATGCGCGTCCTTTGGCTATCACTAGGCATAATTCCCCTAGTGATAGGAAATGTCTCTTCAAAGGTACTGTATTCCTGGTGCTCTTGCATGCTAGCCAGTGGCTCATTAACATTTATGAGGGGTTAGGTGCAATCCGTTATATTTCCACCCAATCGACTTATTTCTCTGTGAGCTCAATTGTGCACATTTTACAATTGGGTGCATTTTATCTAAGTCAAAGTTTTTCAATTGCACTAAAATGCATATGGAAAAAAGTGGTAATTGTAAGCTTCTGAAAACGCCCTCGTGTGGGATAATTCTCTCTACATATAATTCCAATTGGAATAATATCTCGGTTATATGAGATAGTACGGTAAGGATGGTATTTTGGTACTCTAAACTTTTCTGAAATCACGTTCCCCAGGCCCCTACCACGGTAAACTTCTGGCAATTTTATGATCCTACTTCTATTGAACTTGTTTATATGTTTGCCCAAAGTGGGCCGGCTAACCCAAGGAAGTTTAGTAAGAATTTTTGCTGCAGGTACAATCCCAGGATACTATTAGCCAAAGTTAACCAAAGTCAACACCTCAAGGCTGGTCAAACTCACGTGTTCTCACCTCCTACAACTACTAACAGACTCTTGCATGATAATATCTTGAGCTGCAATAACAATATTGGAAGGGAAATAAGACAAGGAGACTCCAACTTCATCCTTATGCAACAAATGTAAATTTGTTTGCTATCCCGTGATCATAATTCAAATTAAAGTTATTGACTCCCCCAACTCTAACAGCACTGAGATTCAAAACCCTTTCTTCAAATTTCTTCTCTGCTTGTTTTTCACCATGGCCTCTTCTTCAACCTCTCAAAACAACCCAATAAAAAATCCGGTAAACCAAATAAACTCAGCTCATATTTTCCCAGAAGATCTCTTCCAAAAGGTTTTTCTCAACAAAGATAACATCAAGACCAGAAAATAACTAGGATGAAAATGGTGTTTCATTGGAAAGCTATGCAACAACATTTTCTTTGAAACTAATAGGGTAAACAACTTTATCAATACAATCTGGGAGATGGTTGGCGGAATTGAGGTGGTAATATGGAATAAAAGAAGGAACTTTTTCACCCTGAGGCTCACTAATAAAGAAGACTACTTAACTCTTAGAAGAGGAGGAACTAGAGGAGTGTTTGATAAGCTCATGGTGTTGGCGGAAGTCCTTGCTTGTGGTCCATACCTCATTGATGATGAGTTTTTCTCAAGTGTCATGATTTGGATCCTTATAAAGAGAATCCATGTTCATATCATTAATGACATTAAAACATCCTAAGACCAGCAGGCACCTTCCAAGATGCCAGAAGACCTTATGGTCGGGATAGAGAGAAGAAAAATATGGAAGTCAATCTCACCATCAATGTCATTAGGTCTCTCAAGTATGGTATTAAATCCTTCGACTCCACCGCAACCTCTCACTGTCTGGAATTTGCTTATGCCCTCAACGACATCAAGTTTTGTAAAGTCTGCAGAATCCTTGATCACCCTGGTCCTCTATAATCTGCTTCCACCAATTATATCCCCCATCCAACAACCCAAACCCCCATGTCTACTCAAAAGCAAACCCCTAACCCTAAAAGCTTAATATCAGAGAAAGCCCTCATCCATAGGCCTTATTATGATAAAAATGCTTCCATGGAATCTGAAGTCAAGATAAAACTTGTTAAAAAGCTGGAGCTAACCCAAGCTATTGCCAATCTTAGTAATAGTTCTGATTGTAGGGAGGATGGTATCATCTTTTGTGCAATTTCTCCAAAACCAACTCCTAATCCTGATGTGATTGTTTTCCAAACTAGAAACAGTAAAATACACTTTGAAAAGAAATACTTGGCTCTCAACAAGAAGAAAGTTACCGACTTGAAAGTTGTTGCTAGATGTAAGAGAAAAAAGTAACCATCTACATATGAACCCATTCCCAACTCTTTCCATATCTCCAAACCTTTAACCTCCTTTAAGTTTGACTCTCTCCCCACCCTTTCATAAATCAAATAAATAATGGATGTTGAGATAAGTGAGAAGAAAAAATAAATCTGGGAGCAGAGAAAGAAAAACCACCATTTCTCAAAACCCTCTGGAGTCAATGCAAAAAAAAGTATGGCTAGTTATGACCCCAAAAGGAAGCAGATGCGGCATGTGGAGAATTTCATCTTTCACAAAAAAAAAGACTCTATTATAACTCAGAAGCAAGGTGTTAATGTGGATCACATGGTGCAGGAAACTGGGGAGGTTGGGCTGGCTAATAGTGTCCTGGAATCTTCTTCAAACAGCATTGGGGTAACTAAAACTATCATTATATTTATCAATATTTCTTTATATTGTTTCCATTTTTATGTGCGTAACTATTCCCACCATATCATGTTGGTTAAAGATGGTAAATTCCAACTTAGCAGCCTCACTTTGGCTATTAAGTTCTATTATTGTATAATTGTGATATCTCCAGAACATATTACAAATTTATGAGGCATACTTCAAAATATCCCTTAATATCTTATTTTGGCAATTTTTCACCTCTGTGGCATGGAATTATCAAGGTTTGGGCATTAAGAATACTAAAAAATACCTTAACAACCTCCTCAATAGGCATAACCCTGATATTCCATTTCTATCTGAGACCAAACAAATAAAAGAAAGGATTAGGAAAATCATGAAGAACCTCAATATGGAAAACTTTTGGTATGTGGAACCAGGAGGTGTTGTTGGCACAGCTGGTGGTCTAGCTTTAATATGGAAAAACAATCTCAATGTTAAAATCATTGACTTCACCTTGAACCATATTAATGTTATTGTCAGCTCTGTCTCTAGCTCTTCTTGGCTCTGTACAGGCTACTATGGTAGTCCTTATGAAACTCAAAAAAGGATTGACTTTTGGGTCAAGATTGAAAACACAGCTCAAACCAATAATCTGCCATGGTTGGTAATGGGTGACTTCAATCTTATCCTTCATGACTCAGAAAAATTTAGTGTTTTTCCTATTGACACTGCTAAAGCCAAGTCTTTAATGATAAAATTAATGAGATGGATTTTATTGACATTGGTTTCCCTAGTTACCCCTTCAGTTGGTCTAACAAGATAACTGGACCAGCTCTAAACTGACCAAAGGTTGGACAAAGGTCTGGCTTCTGAAGACTGGTTAAGCATCTACCCAAAATCCACCATTTCTCATTTGGTGGTTATTGGTTCTGATCATAACCCAATCCTCCTTAATAACAATCCTAATTGGAAAAATGGTAGCATCCCATTTAAATTTTTGGCCCTTGGCTTGATCACCAAGGGTGAAAAGAAGTTATTGTTATTTGTTGGGAAAAAAGCCACTCTGGTTCATCTGGCTACATAATTGCTAGAAAACTTAGAGACATAAAGATCAAAGCCAGGTTATGGAATAAAAATGTTTATGGAAACATAAAAACCAACCTAGAAGACTGTACTAGGCAATTAGAATGGCTCTATAATCACTAATTCAAAGATGACATAGGTGATATGCTCAACAAATCTAGGAAAAAGGTTTATGATTGGAGCAACATTGAAGAGAAATTCTGGAAAACCAAGAGTAGAGACCAGTCCATTAAATTGGGGGATAGAAACACTAAATTCTTTTACAGAGCTACTAAAATTAAAATGAAAATAAATAAAAATTGACACCATTCGGGATAATGGTGTAAGATGGCTAACTGATACCAAGGAAATTGCCACCTTCTTCATATCTCACTTCTCCAAGATGGCCTTAACTGAGAATCCCACCCAGAATTATGAAGTTATAAACCTCATACCCAAAACTATAACTCCTCATGATAATTCCACTCTCAATAGAATACTTGAGCCCCTGAAATCAAAGAAGTCTTGTTTAGTATAGTTGGAGATAAAGCCCTAGGTCCTGATGGCTTTCCTCCAAATTTCGTCCAAGTCAACTAGGATATTGTGGGAGAAGATATTGTCAAGATGGTGCAAAACTTTTTCCAATATGATCATCTGCTCACTGAAATGAACTCAACTTTTATATCTCTGAAACCTAAAATTGATAAAACTTCCACCCCAAGCCACTTCAGACCCATTAGCCTATGCAACACTACCTACGAAATCATCTCAAAACGGTTTTCCGAAAGAATAAAACCTTTCCTTAAAAAAATCATCTTTCCCTATCGGTCTGCTTTTTTGCCTGGCAGGCAAATTGCTGACAATACTACCATAGCCTATGAAATAATCTACTGCATGAGATCCAAGAGTGGAAAAAAGGAGATAAAGGCACCATGGGTATCAAAATTGACATGGATAAGGCATTTACAGGGTGGACAGGCAATTTCTTCTAGCCATCATGCAACATATGGGGTTCAATAAAAAGTAGTGTAACAAAATTTACCACTGTATTTCCACCACCAGCTCTGCAATAATGGTAAATGGACTGCCTAAAGACTTCTTCAAACCTTCTAGAGGGCTGAGGCAAGGAGACCCTTTTTCCCCATGTTTGTTTCTTTTTTACATAGAGGCCTAGTCTAGAACTCTGATCCAAGATGAAAATATGGGTCTCATCTCAGGTATAATTTTTTTTTTAAAATGCTCTATCTGTCAGTCACCTTCTGTTTGCAGATTATTGTATGGTTTTTTGCAAAGCTAGCAAAATTGAGAGCCAAAATTTGGTGGATGTCTTCAAGATTCTTAGCACTACTTCTGGTTAGCTTATAAACTTAAAATAAATATGGGGTTTTCTTCAGTAAAAATATTGATGAACACCTAAAATCTCATATTAGCAATATAATGGGAGTGCAAATGATATCCCTTGATGACAAGTATCTTGGTGCCCATCTCTTTCAAACCTTGTGTGGAAAAGCTCAAACTCAGGATGGCTAGCTGGAAACACACTACTTTGAATATTTTTGGCAAAGCCACTATGATTAAAGTTGTTACTTCTACTTCTAGTATTTACCAAATGAACTGCTTCAAGCTCCCAAAGAAAACTTTCCGGGATTTAAACAGGATCCAAAGGGACTTCTTCTGGGGAAAAGACATAGATCATCACAATGGTTATTACCCAAAGGCCTGGTTTTCAGTGTGCAAACCAAGAGATTTAGGGGTCCTTGGTTTTATGAATATGGAAATGGTCAACGTTGCCATGATAACAGAGATAGGATAGAGACTGGAAGCTGACAAATTCACTATTGGGTCAGCTAATGCATGCCAAATATTTGGAAGGAAAAAATATCCTTAACTTGGATACTACTCCCAATGTTGGGGACTCTTGGATCTGGAAAGGTATGCTGGAGGTTATATCTAATATCCAAAACTACAACAAATGGAAGATTGGAGATGGAAAAATAATCAGTTTATGGGATGACAGATGGATGGACAACACTCTTATCCATCTACGAAAGCCTGCTATTTGTCCTAATGATCTTCTCAGGGTTTAGCATCTTGTTTTTGAAAATGGGTCTTGTAATAACACTAATATTGCTACTTGGTTATCCCCTAATGAAGCCATGGAAATCTAGGTAAGGAGGACCAAGTTCAGTGGAAGCTCACTGAGTCAGGAAAATTTTATGTCAAATCTCTCTATCATGAAAAAATTAACATGAAATATAGGGATGTGATGTTCAACCCCTAAATTAGAAGGGAATATGGGAGCTCGATGTTGCTCTAGCTATCCAAATGTTACCCTGGAAATGTAGTTAAAATATTCTTCCCACAAATGCAAACATTGTAGGCATCCTGCATTATATTGATTTTATCTGTCAAATTTTCAAATATGGGGAGGAAAACATGTCCCATTTGTTCTTTCATTGCCCAGTTTCTACAACAGTTTGGCAAGAATTCTATGGGAAAAGTTTTGGGATGGTAACTCCTTCCTCAGCTTGGTCACTTCTTGGTTCCAGCCTATTTGGATAACCAACCAGGAAAATATCTTCGTTCCAACCAAGATTCAAACTAGTTCCTGGTACGGGCTTCTCGGGTCTTCCTCTCCTTATCTTTCTAAGTTTTAGTATTGGGTCTTCACTCACTATGGGACCGGGTTTAAGAGAATAAAGATCCTAGTTCCTTTGATGCCTAGCTCCTTGAAATAATACAGACAGTTAAGAGGTCCATTAATACACCAACATCTGTTGCATGACTTTATTTCTTCACCATTCAAGCAAATTTGAAGAGACAAAAGAGCAGTGACTCAGAACCCACAAAGATATCTATAGGAGATGCGTCTTAGCCCAACTATCAGGGGATGCTCTAACATTAGGGGGTTTCTTTCTCTTCAGTTCATTGCCCTGAACTGTATTAATGCTACTATTTGTCGGTTCATATGGAATGCTAGATGTAACTATGTCTTCAGAAAGATGATGCCTAATGGCAAGGCTAATGCTGGTAACATTAAACAGCGTTTGTACTCCCATAATAGAGTGCACCATCTGCCAAACCATATCCTTAATAATATCCTTTACTCCCCAGATAGTTCTGAATATTTCCATAACCTTCAGCAAAACAATTTGCAGGGCAATTTAGAATCACCATTAAGATTTTCTCTTTGAATGATATTGGCTCTGGTAATTTCTTCATAGGTCTAATAACTTATGAATTTACAGGAACCCACTATGGGGCTCGAGGATATCCAGGATACTATGGAGAATGGAGAGCCACATGGGGAGCAGACCTAGATATGGAGTGGTCTAAAGAGTTACAATGCTCAAATGTCAGAATTCAAGCAGAAGACATGGCTACTCTTGTTTTTGCAACATGATATATCATCAAACAGTGCAAGGAAGATTCAGTCTAAGTTATTACATTAGCAGTAAACTAAGGAGGAAGATAGGAATCCAATTATTTTTTTTTAAACAATTTGTCATTAGTTTCCAGAGATGAAAACAGGGAAGCTTTTAATTTTCAGTTACTCTATAGGAATCATGTTGGGGGGACATGTTGTAACTCTCCCTTAGGTGCCTAAGTTTTATTATATATAAAAAAAAATTATGATTTCGGAGAATGTTATAGATTTAAAATGCTATACGAATTATGGGGCATTTTAAGAAATTAACAAAACAGTCCCTTATGTACCTCCAAAATCAATTAACACACCAACTAAATTTTTTTCAATTTTTCTTTGATATGCCACTGCATACAACACACCAACATTAAATCTCAACATCAACAGAACAAACCGAAAGTTGAGCACATAATGATTTTCTTGTTTCTCATAATCATAGCAACAAAGAAAGCAAGGCAAACGAAAAATTAAAGTAAAAACTATCAATTAGTCCTAATGTAAAATATAATTTGTCAGTTTGGCATGTTGACCCCCCTCCAATTGCTAAGGTCCTTTAAAAAATATATATTAGTTTGGTCTAAAAATTACTAGTTGGTCCTAGGGTAAACGTTATCCACATGGGATGACATCATCATTTTCTTAAACATTGTCGATACCAATTTCTCTCTCTTCTTATTTCTATCTTTTTAAATATAAAGAAAAAAAGCATAAAAAATAACATCTTTCTCAAACTACCAATTATAATTCAACAAGTTTTATATACTTTGAAAGCACTCGACGAGATATATGCAACAAGTTCTAATTTTAATATTTTTCGAAGCTTTAATTTTTGTGTTAGCTAAAAATAACCCAAAAAAATTAACTACTATTACGAGTTCATTCTACAATATGAAGTGCTAGAATGAACTACCATCACGAATTTATTCTACAAAATAGAGATATCCGTAAGGGTTTTAGGATCCCTTAACAATTGGAGATATTGAGCATTCACCTTGTTTCCAGTAAGGTCGGGAAAGATATCTTTGTCGATAATATACAACAAACACGCAATTGTAGTTTGCTTGATTCTTTCCTCGTCCATCACCAAGGATCCTTCTGCAACTTTCTCCTTTGTCTTCTCAAAATAACTTTTCAAATTGGTCAACTTGATTTGATTTAACTTCATTGGTTTTTACTGATTTCGTAATGAACCACATTATCCACCTCTTTACAGGCGCGATAAAACTCCAATTCGGTCTTGTATTCACTCCAACCAAGAGTTTCTTTAGCCAATTTATAGAGGTCGTCCCAACTCATTACATAAAACTCAACATCGATGATTTCCCAAGTAACTTGAAGGCTAGTAATCTTCTTCGCGTCATCATGAATGATTGTCATCTTACAGAAGGGTAGATGAAATATGTAAGTCTCTGAGAAAAATCTTCCATAAAACGCAGAAGCTTTCACTAAATCACATTCCTTTTGTGGGTACTGATAATGGGCCATAAACCGGATGTTTTTACTAAATCCACCACCTCAAGAACCTCTCCGAACAAATCCCAATGTACATACCTCTAGTGTCTCAATACTATAGCGATATCCTTGTGATGAGGAGTCTCATATATTATCTCCTCCAAAGAGTCTTTTTAACCAATCACCACTTTTTTTTCCATATTTTGGAAGGCCATAATTTTGGTTATTCCCCCGGGGAGGTATTACAGTATCATCACTCGAAATGTGACGCCTCGGCCCTATTCCAGGGTGTAACAAGCTTCTTATCTTTCACTTGTTATTGTTGTTGGTGTTGTTTGGTTCTTCTTCTTCTTCATGATCATCCTCTTCGTCTTCACCATTATCATCTCCTCATCCTCTTCTTATTCCTCTTTTTCCTTGTCATTTTCCTCCTCACTCTTCTACTTCCTCTATTTATTTATTTTTTCTATCTCTGGCGGCGATTCACGAATTACAACCGAACCTGAAGCGCCATATTTGAACCTTCTCCTCTTAATGGATCCCAATTTTTTGGTGTAGCCTTCCCGAGGATAGGGAATTTTAGAAGTATAAGGAGTTAACTCCATATTTTTCCTTTTACCTTTACCTTTATTCCTAACACACACAAAGTAAAAGGCTTAGTTAATACTTCGAACGAAAAATATATAGCTCGAAATCATAAATGATTTTCCCTGAAAATATAAGTTCTGCTCAAAATCATAGCACAAAGTTTGGATGTCCCAAAATCAATGTTTTAAGAATCAAAACGGACCGTCTGGTCCTATCGGAAAATTAAACCAGTCAAAATACTGGTCTGGTTCAACGTTGACCCAATATTTTCCCAAAAAACGCTCTTAATCTTCTGAACCGGGAGAAATGGACGATTAAACCAGTGAACCTGGTGACCCAGACTGGTTCTACCCGGTTTTATCAAAACCTAAGAAATCTTCTTTGGGGAACTTGAGATAAGAAAACCAGGGAGATTCTTTTCTTCTCATTTATTAAATTAAACAACCAAAATCAACACATTTGTGTTTGATATAGCAGATTCAAGAACAAATTGATACATGGAATATATGCATGTAAGAATGAACAAAACATTGTAGATCTCAAATTAAATAACCCAATTTGACAAAGTATCCAAAACAACTACAATCAGTAAAATCGCTAAAATTAGAAGAAGAAAAAACAAATGAAATTACAGCATCAAGTGTCTCAATAAAACTTCTAATCAAGAATTGGATGAAATACACTTGGTTTCTTGATAAGTAAATAACTTTAGTGATGATGTTGGGAAGAAGAAGGGTATGAGGAAGACTTGAATGCATATACAAGATTTATCAAATTTATAGTACTTCTCTTGCGTATTTCTTCATTCTCATACATCAAGAAGCAATGGTGAGTATACTCCTTTACTCACTTGCACTATTCAAAGCATAAATTTCAAAATCTTTAAGAATCCCCAAATAAACAAAAGAAGTTGGATTGATGATCGGGAAAAAAAGTTTAAGCTTAATTTGTACTAGAAAATATTTGTATTTCTTAACCATTTTCACTAATCATACCTTGATTAGATAATCAATAGAATAATGATCTGAACAGAGAGAAGACTTTAATTGGAGAAAACTTGGGACTTAGGGTTTTGACGACAAGAAACTTATTGTGGAGGATGAGATTAAAGAAAGAAAGAGAGTTGGACTCCAAAAATAGTTTCTTAAATGATTGACCATGTGACCCCGGTTGAACTAGTTGACCCTGACCCAGTATCTTTTCTGGTTCGACGTCTGATCCAGTTCTTAAAACATTACCCGAAACAAAAGTTATCAGCCGAACTTCAATACTTATAC
>JAJJMC010029954.1:583100-601957 GCA_023531435.1 Papaver californicum
ACTTGTTAGATTTTTGAATTGCTCATACTAAAGTTTGGCGGATAATTGAAAAGAATTATTAGACGAATGATGAGGTGTCAAACTCACAAATAATATTTCTCTACTTCTCTAACACTAATAATTAGTATATTCACAAGTAGGTTCGGTCCCAAAAGAGGAATTGAGTAAAAGTTGTTATAAAAGTGGTTTTAACTAAGAATATTGTGATTTAGTGAATCTAAAAGTTGTAGTTTGTAAGCAAATTATGAGAAAGAATTGATAAAGGAATCATTCTATGCCACCGAACAAAGATATTATTAATCATACAAATTTAAACTTCAATAAACTTCGATTGTTAACAACTTAAAGACAAGTTATAAGTTCAACTAATCTTGGATTCATAACTTCACCGCATAGAATAAGTTCTTTAGCGGAATCTAATCAAGTGAACCACTCAAAATAGGCTCTCTAGGTGTAATTCAATCAATTGTATTAATATTTGTGAATCAAGTTGCTCCTATCCACATGCTCACACTTTGGACATGTTAACCTAGGGTTATCTTTTACACACTATTGTCTAAAAAATACCTTTGCAACGAATAATGTTTCGCTACTTGTGTAGAGATTTCTCTAACAATTATGGATTAGAATTCTCTCCATTGGCGTTAGAGTTGCATATAAGATATCCAGTTGCGTACTTGGATAACTCACAAACATCTCATGGTCATAAAAAAGGAAAAAAGTAATCAACAAAAGAATTGATCGAAAGATTTAACTTGCAAAAAATGATTAATAAAAACATGTTACGGAGTTCCGAAATCCTCTTAATCAATAAGAAAATTAACTACTGATAGTTTTGAAGTTCACAAATTGAATTAAATATAAGAAGAAAAGCAATGAAGCAAACCCTAGATGCGTAATTTTCGATTTCGGCCACTTCTCTTCAACTTGTATCAAACCCTAGAAAACACAATGGTAACTTCCTTTTTGCGTATGGCATCGCCACTCCCTTTAGAGTACAACTCTCTTATCATGAAACCCTAACTCTTTAATATCCAAATGTAGATCAAGCCCGACCAAATTATAAACAAAAATTGGATAATCCCATACACCTAATGCCCAAAAAAAAATTAAACGAAGGATTAAAAATGAACCAAGCCTGTCAACTTCAGAAAACTAACAGTGCATTTCGATTTCACCACGGAAGTTCTCTGGGATATTTCATCGAATATTTCGCGTGTGTCTCTGTGAGTGATTTAGGCAAGGATTTCATGGCAATTAAACTATTCAATTCCTTCCTTGAAAATCGATGTTTAACACATCCATTCAATAAAACATTCATTCACTCATATAACTCCTCTTCAACACAACCCATCAGGACCATAATCTCCAGATTCCTGCAATTGCTCTCGGCTAAACTCAAACCACCAATTTGTTGAACAGATTCATCTCCTTATTGTACTAACATCTTCATCTTATCATTGCAGCAGACTCATCTTGTACCTTGTTCTTGATATCGAACAAACAATGAAACCCATTTCTTATCTTCTTCTTTTAAACTTCAATCCAAACTAAAACCCTATCTATTCTTCACGAAATTTCCTCACTGTTACTCTATTCTTTGTAGCCAAAATCACCAGCTTCCTATTCTTTAATACAACTGAAACCACTAGCACTCATATCTCTGCTCGAACCACAGTATCTCAAGACCCATCTCCTTCTTCTTGCAATTCAAACTAAACCCATTGCACATACTCGAGCCAACAACATCACCTCTTCAGCTCAGATCCACTTTCTCTGCTCCCTATGTTCTTTCTATTTTTCTCGACCACCACCGACTTCATTGGCAGTAACCCATCTCATACTCGATCCACAACTCCACCTGAGACCTAGGATAGCTCTCTGCCGACGCGAAATGGTCTCGATCTGACCTAAGGGAGAAGAAGGGGGAAAAAATTGGTTGAACTCGATCTAACTTTAGGGTAATAAACGCATAACTAGTTTAGGGTATACACCAATTGATATGGGGCAGCCTTGAGTTTTAACTCTATTAATTCAAACTGAATGATCGTGAAATTATGTTTTTTCCCTTTTTTTATAATTCTTCTTTTCTGCATGTAACTCCAAATACCTACAAAACTTGAAAAGAAACATAATATACACAAAATACAAGAGAAAATAGCAAAGAAAGAATAAACAATGAATATAAATTAAGGTGTTTTAGACACTTATTAAATTCCCCCACACTTAGACTTTGTTAGTCCTCGAGAAAACTAAACTAAATTAATCTAACTAAAATACAACAACTTTGTTTCGTTGAGGATACGATTACACTTAACATGTGTAATAAGCCTTTAAACCCCTAGATGTCCCTAGTGGACGAGTTATAGTCTCGTGAGGGTTTACAAGAGATTTACCCACAAAACCTACTCCAACTTTTAAATATTCCATAGCACATGTATCCAAAGATCTAAGAGGACATAAAGTTTCTGCACACTAAAAATAAGAAATTAGATGTATCAAAGAACATAATTCTCATGCTTAACTCTCGAGTTAGGAGAAAACCAACCATATGAAAAAATTCAGGTTCAAGAGTGATCGAATGTTTCAACTTCTGCCTCACCAATAGGGTTTTATGAAAATTGCACTCAAAAGATGCATTTTATGGTTCTCATATGTGCAGGCACGAATGAATATAGAAATCCTGCATACGTTGAATGGTGGGAAGGGAAAACCTTCCGAATTATATATAAATATCCCATAAAAACGTGGGAAGAAACGAACTTTTTTTCTGATAATCTCTAAGAAAGAAAATAAACCACTATGCAAGGATGGGAATGCTCACTCACCTTCTCATCCAATATACAATCATCACCACTCTCACAACGTCCCATGGAAACGTATTCGTCTTCGGCTTCAACTGTGGATGATGAACTCTTGAACTTCATAAAACTTCGGCAATTTGTAAGTCTTTTCCTCTAATTCTTGTTGCTTGAAACTTCTTTATATTTCCTTCTTCCCCACGGCCTTAATGAATGAATCCAAAAAAAATATACTTTAAAACAATAAAAACATATATTTTATTAATTTATTAATTTATTCTTTTTTATATATTTTTTTTTTCTGATTTTTTTCGAGTTTTTTTTTTAGACATAAAATATGAAATACAAACTAAATGAATAACAATTAAACTAATATGGTCGTGGGATTAGGAATTTACCACACTGTTCTTCACAACTTGTATTGTCTCGGTATCATAAACTTCATAAAAATTCACTTCCTTTGATATTTTCGCTCTTGTACTTAGTCTTCAACTAGGATATAAAATTCTGCTCATTGTATTGTCACTTCACTTTGAATCTGAATTTTGTTCTTTCTTGTAGTGTTCCTTGTAAACCATGAACGTCTTCAACTTTCTTCAAATTTGATATGTTCCACATGTTGATGATAATGGCATTTATAGGGACTTGTTGTTATCTAGGGAGAGAATGGAGCCAACTACAAATCAAATTACAAGGTAAGGTTTATTCGCAATTCTGATGTCACCCTTATGATTGATAGAATTAGAACTCAAGAGATTAAAAAGTAGTGTTGAAATGACGCGAGGTTGGGTAGCTCATCATTCTACTCGGAGTTTGTGCAGATGAAACACTCTAAAGGGACAATTTAGACAGGTACAAAGAATTGAAGGTTTGGTGTCTCACTCATATATGGGTAATGAATGATCAACTTCTCTAATACTGTATTCGCCACCGGAGGTTTAAGTCCTTTTTTGTCAGCTCTAGCCTCTCAACAACTAAGAAACCCGAATTTAGTTCTCAAATACTTCTAAGTTCATTTATTTTGGTGAGAAATCCGTATGTAAATGTAGATAAAAGTATACTAAGTGACTCTAAAATGTTTAAAAAAAGTTGGAGGTTTATGCAAAAAATTACAAAAATCATAAAATTTTCTACCTATGAAGTGAATACTTAAGAATTCTATATGCTTAAACACTCCCCACACTTAAACTTTACATTGTCCTCAATGTAAATTAACTCATCCAATATAAAATTAAGGTGGGAAATCATACAATGATATGAAAATTCAGAAGAAAAAAAAAACAAGCAAAAGTAAAAGAAATACTAAACCAATGGGTTGCCTCTCATGCAGTGCTCGGTTTAAAGTCGTCATCCCGATTCTCTACTTCGCCTGTATTCTTAGCCAGCATTAGTCTCCTCAGCAGAAAATATATGAGTTCACATCACTCGGGTATCTCATCGCCTCAAAAGTATTGAAGCGTTCGACCTCCCCGTCAAATTCCATTGTCAAGTTGCCTTCAAAGACATCAACCTTAGTTCTAGTTGTTCCTATAAATGGTCTACCCAACAACAAAGGTGCAGACGAGGATGAATTTTTAACCCTCATATCAAGAACATAAAAGTCTACCGGAAATATAAATTCATTGACCTGCACCAAAATATCTTCAACAACCACTTTTGGGTAAACATTAGATTTATCCGCAAGTTCTATAATTACGCCGGTACTTTTGAAAGGACCAATATTTAGAGATTCATAGATTAAAGCAGGCATAATATTAATAGATTGTAAACCTTGTTTTACCAATTGCGCAGGGTATAATGAAAATATCGAGATCTTTATATTTAGGCGGGAGTTTCTTTTGAAGATACGCCGAAGCATTCTCCCCCACACTCATTATCTCATTACCGGTCAATTTGTGCTTGTTTGTGCACAATTCCTTTTAGAACTTTGCATAGCGAGGAACTTGCTTGGTTGCTTCAATTAGTGGTATGTTCACTTGGATCTTCTTGAAAATCTCCCAAATATCTTTTTATTGCATTCTTTGACTTTACAAACCTACTAGGAAAAGGTGGAGTGACATTAGTAGAAACAAGAGGTTTAAAGTTAGGAATTTGTTACCGTATCAGCCTTTTTAGGGGCTATTTCGTCTACTACTTGGTCTAAAAAAAGTTCATGTGATTCTGGTGATGTTACCGGTTTCTCTACTTGCTTCCCACTTCTTAATTCAATAGAACTAACATTCTCTCTAGGATTCAATAGTTGAGAAGGAATTTTTCCAGACCCTTGTGCCTTTATTAGATTTTTCTCATTAGCCAATTGACTAACTTGATTCTGCACATCTTTCATAGCCATCTCTGAGTTATGCTGAAATTGGTTGAAACCTTGCATCGTCTTTGTAACTTCTTGCATACTTTGCATCATAAGAGTAAACTTGTCGTCCACACTTGAACCTTGAGTTTCTTGTTGTAGTCTTTGCAAGAACTGATACTCTCCTTGTTGATTGAAAGTCGAATTAGATGCAGCTTGCATGTTGGCGTAACTGAAATTCGGATGATATCTCCAACCCTATATGTTGGAGATCGGATCATATCTTTGCATTTGATGATTTTGATACATAGAATTTGCTTGTTCCATATTTCCTTCATATGATGGAATGATCATTGCGGCCATTTGTTGCATCATTCTCTCTATGTTACCCATCCTTTGTTCCATATAAGAAACTTCACCAACTTCATTCACCTTCTTGACAAGTACGTCTGATCGGGTAGAAAATTGCTGAGAATTAGAGGAGATATTCTCAATCAAATTCCTTTCTTATGCGGGTGTCTTCTCAACTAGGGCTCCACCACTTGCAGCATCTATCTTTCCGCTATCACTCAATAAGAGTCCTTCGTAAAAATATTAAATGATAAGTTGATCTGTGACTTGGTGATGTGGAAAACTTTGGCACAAATTTTCACTTTCCCTTTGGACAATGCCACATATCTTTTTTCTGATTTGTGCCACTTTGGAGGTAGGAAAGTACTTCTCGAGAAAATTTTTTGTCATACCGGTCCATGTAGTGATACTACCCGCTGGGAGATGGTAGAACCACTTTTTTGCCATATCCATAAGATAAAATGGAGACACCCTATGCATAGTTTTTGTCGGTATCAACTCCATGTGGTTTCACACTAACAAGTACAATGTGAAATTCAAGATGCTGGTTTGGATCCCCCCCGATAAACCATGGAACTTGGGCAATGAGTTGATCAAAGCGGGTTTCAACTCAATTTCTTTGTCAAACTGAATACAAAAAGGTTGCATGTTCAATTGTGGAGATCCTTGAGTGTTTGTGCCATACCTACTTGTTCTTCCTCTTTTTCCGGATCTAAAAATTCACTTGGTGAAGAACTAGGAGGAAGCGGAGTATTCATGGATCGAACGAAGTCTCTTAGTAAAGTTCCTTATTGAAGACGTATACCAACGAGACTTGGTTTTTCCTCTTTAAGCGTTCACAATAGAAATAGTACCGAATATCAGATTCTTGAAAACGAAATTAATAAACTGAAATTCAAACTAAAAGAAAAAATAATAGCTAAAAAGAAAAATAATAACTTAATACAACTAGTGCCTCCCTGGAAGCGTCGCCAATTTTAATGAGGTCTCAAACTCACAAATAATATTTCTCTATTTCTCTAACACTAATAAGTAGTATATTGACAAGTAGGTTCGGTCCCAAGTGACGAATTGAGTAAAATTGGTTTTAACTAAGAATATTGTGATTTAGGGAATCTGAAAAATTGTAGTTTGTAAGCAAATTATGAGAAAGAATTGATCAATGAATCATTCTACGCTACCGAACAAAGATATTATTAATCATACAAGTTTAACCTTCAATAAACTTCGATTGTTAACAAAATAAAGAAAAGTTATAAGTTCAACTAATCTTGGATTCCTAATTTCACCGCATAGAATAAGGTCTCTAGCGGATTCTAATCAAGTGAACCACCCAAAATAGGCTCTCTAGGTGCAATTCAATCAATTGTATTAATATTTGTGAATCAAGTTTCTCCTAGATACATGCTCACAAGTTGGACATGTTAACCTAGGGTTATTTTTTACACACTATTGTCCACAAAACCCCTTTGCAACGAATAATGTTTCGCTACTTGTGTTAGGATTGCTCTAACAATTACGGATTAAGATTCTCTCCAATAGCATTAAAGTTGCATACAAGATATCCAATTGCGCACTTGGATAACTTACAAACATCTCATGGTCATAAGAACGGAAAAAAATAATCAACAAAAGAATTTATCGAAAGATTTAACTTGTAAAAATTGATTAATAAAACATGTTACGGAGTTTCGAAATCCTCCTAATCAATAAGAAAATTAGCTACTAATAGCTTCGGAGTTCACAAATTGAATTAAATATAAGAAGAAAAGCAATAAAGCAAACCCTAGATGCGTAATTCTCGATTTCGGCCACTTCTTTTCAACTTGTATCAAACCCTAGAAAACACAATGGTAAATGTCAAAAATCATATCCTCAAAAGGTTTCTCTTTTTGTAGATATCTCCCTTTTATAGCTTTTTACTTTTAGAAGTCATTGTTGGAGTAAAACTCTTTTCTCATGAAACCCTAACTCTTTAATATCCAATATATATCAAGCCCGACCAAACTCTAAACAAAAATCGGATAAGCCCATAGTCCTAATTCCAAAAACAGAATTTAAACAAAGGATTAAAAATGAACCAAGCCTGTCAACTTCAGAAAACTAACAGTGCATTTTGATTTCACCACGGAAGTTCTCTGGTATATTTCATCGAATATTTCGCGTGTGTCTCTGTGAGTGATTTAGGCAAGGATTTCTTTGCAATTAAACTATTCAATTCCTTCCTTGAAAATCGATGTTTAACACATCCATTCAATAAAACATTCATTCACTCATATAACTCCTCTTCAACACAACCCATCAGGACCATAATCTCCAGATTCCTGCAATTGCTCTCGGCTAAACTCAAACCACCAATTTGTTGAACAGATTCATCTCCTTATTGTACTAACATCTTCATATTATCATTGCAGCAGACTCATCTTCTACCTTGTTCTTGATAACGAACAAACAATGAAACCCATTTCTTATCTTCTTCTTTTAAACTTCAATCCAAACTAAAACCCTATCTATCCTTCAAGAAATTTCCTCACTGTTACTCTATTCTCTGTACCAAAATCACCAGCTTCCTATTCTTTACTGCAACTGAAACCACTAGCACTCATATCTCTGCTCGAACCACAGTATCTCAAGACCCATCTCCTTCTTCTTGCAATTCAAACTGAACCCATTGCACATACTCGAGCCAACAACATCACCTCTTCAGCTCAGATCCACTTTCTCTGCTCCCTATGTTCTTTCTATTTTTCTCGACCACCACCAACTTCACTGGCAGTAACCCATCTCATACTCGATCCACAACTCCACCTGAGACCTAGGCTAGCTCTCTGCCGACGCGAAATGGTCTCGATCTGACCAAAGGGAGAAGAAGGGGGGGAAAATTGGTTGAACTCGATCTAACTTAGGGTAATAAACACATAACTAGTTTAGGGTATACACCAATTGATATGGGGCAGCCTTGAGTTTTAACTATATTAATTCAAATTGAATGGTCGTGAAATTATGTTTTTGCCCTTTTTTGATAATTCTTCTTTTCTGCATGTAACTCCAAAATACCTGCAAAACTTGAAAAGAAGCATAATATACACAAAATACAAGAGAAAATAGCAAAGAAAGCATAAACAACAAATATAAATTAAGGTGTTTTAGAAAACTAACAGTGCATTTCGATTTTACCACGGCAGTTCTCTGGGACATTTTTTAAGGTGAAAACAAATGTATGGTAAAATCGTACTTTCTAGTAGGTTCGAGAGATCAAACTTCAACAGGACGAGCTTAAACCAATAAATAGATGTTCACGTCATGTTTCGATTACAAAGATGGAAAGGATTAGGGTAGATCTTAGGGGAGGGAATCAAAGAAGGTTGAGAAAATATCAGTGTGATAGATAGTGTGTGAAGGAGAAATGATTCTCCGAGAGGAATCGCTAATTTTGTATGTTTATTTTCTCCTGACTAATTGTCTTATTGTTGAATGGATGAGAACTATCTATCTATAGTTCGAATGAGACACATTGATTTCTCGTGAGTCGTGGAAGTTAGAGAGAGGTGGAGAAGTGATGATTGTGGAGATTTTAGTGGGGTGTGTCCAGAAAGTAAGGAAGACCTATCAGACCACTACTCCTCATCCTCTCAACTGCTCTTTAACCGCCCACAACTTGTTAGTTGTTACCTTCTTGTTCGTGCAGGTGGTGCCACTACCCACGATTGTCATAGACCGCTAGACCAATACTGCAATAAGAATCCCCCCATGTGTTGTATTTGATATCTCATGGAAATAGTGGAGTCATAAGCCATTATTGTTTTGATTAATTTAAGTCAAGTCAAATGACTTGCTAAGTCAATGAGGCAAGTTGCGCGACTCACTGGATTGGTAATCAGACTGGTTAGTGTCGAGTCTGGGAAGTTCAGTGGTCTGTACTTGCTTAGAAGTAATAGGGCACATTTAATGGCTAAGTATTAGCTCAGAAGTGACTTAGCAAAATTTTGAGAGGCATTTGAAGCCAAATATTGTAGAGGGCCTCTCAAGCAAGAAGACCTACTAGAATTTGTATAAAATTTAATATTGGACCAATATTGAGAACAAAGGCGTATTTCTGAGTGAAGTAGCTAGCAAAGCTGGTACTAGCTACTTAGCGCAAATATATTATATGCTCTCTTTAGTTATAAATGGTTAATGTGCTAACGTCTCAGGAGTAAGATAAATATGCATGACTTTTGGAAAATATTAATTATATTAGAGCTGGGAAGTTGTTGTCAAGGAGGTTTGACTTAGCACTTCAATCAGGTAGTGCTAGAGTGTTAGCGCCAATGCACTTGTGGCTAAGTTGCTAAGTATAGACGCATTAGGCCAAGAGACGTGCTAGAGCTAGAGACTCATTGGCTAGGGCTCTAAGTCATGGAGGACGCTAGGGATGTGCTATGAGCTAGGGACGCACCTTGCGCTTAGGGTTTGTGGTGCCTCAGGTAAGGGCTAGGACGTGCTATAATAGCCACTGCGCTGGGACGCGCTAGAGAAGTGGGACGTGCTGGCTAGGCTAAGGCGCAGCAGTCTATCTAGGCTACACAACGCTAGGAGACACGCTAGGCATGGCAGGGACACATCATCCACTAGGGACGCGCTAGGCTTCGGCAGGGACACATCGGCCACTAGGGACGCGCTAGGCTTTGGCAGGGACGCATCATCCACTAGGGATGCACTTGGCAAGCTGGGACGCGCTAGCCATGAAGGGACGCATCAACGCTAGTGGTAGGAAGCGTTGTAGCCAAGACGCGCTGGAGCCAAGGGGTTTCACACCTTTGGCGCTAGGGTTAGGGTTAGCACTTTTAGTTCTAAGACTAAGGTGCTAAGGTGATGACGGGCTAGATAAGGCCTCATTAGGACAAGATGTGCTATCTAAGACCATGTTAGGTTAGTTGGCGCTTCTCAGGTGCTAGGGTTAGCGCCAAGAAAGTTAGCGCTAAAGTGGTTAATTAGTGCCAATGTGGTGCTTAGCCAAATATCTAGTTCTAACTTGGCGCTAATATGAGAAAAGGCTAGGGTTAGCCTATCTTAGAGGTTCAATGCATTTTTATAGCATTTCTTCTTGATTGTGGCGCATCCAAGAGGAGTGGCGCATTTTTTGTGGCTTATATTCAATCAAAGTGCCAAAGTAGCATATTTGAGCTCAAAAGAGCAATTTGAGAAGTATTCGTTACGAGTGAAGCGTTAAGCTAGAATGTATTTTTTGGATTTAAACATTAGCTATTCCCGAGTTTGATGGATGTTGCTGGAACATCAATATGCATTCGAGGCAAGTTCAAGGAATTCAGGCGTGGAATTTATGCAACTTGAGACTAGTTCGATATGGCATGAATATCATGAGTATTGAGGAGGCTACAAAGAAAAAATGTTTATAGACAATATGTTCTCTTAATTCGCTTGCGGAATATAAATACAGACACAGTATTCCATATTTTTTTATAGAGTAAAGCATATGCGTATAAATATGCACATATCTCTTTTATATTCTTATTGCTTAGCAGAGAGCAATTTTATAATTCTAGCCCTTTTCAAAAACTCACCATCTATATTAAGTCCCCTGCTTAGTGATGAACAGTAATGTTGCTCAGTAAGCACTAGATAGTGACAATATGCTTTCAATGATTATATATGCATAATTTAAATTTTAAGAGTAGAGGGAGATATACTTAACTTCTTGAATATTGAGATATGCACCCCTTCGCGTGAAACTTGGTTGGGGATAGTAGTTGCCTTTCTTCCTGCTAGGAATACCAATTACCACAGACAAGAGGGACCAGAAATTGCCACGGAAAGAAGGTAAGCTAGTTGGCGCCATTTTTTTTTTTTTTTTAGGTTTCCCAGTTGGACAAGGACTCTTCAACTTGGCGCCTATATATATGCCTCTTCCCCCCTCTTTTTTAACGTGACTTCTTATCTTCTTCTTTTTTCTTTTTGTTAGTGGAAAGTAAAAAGAATTGATCTTGTCCTTCAACGATGCGGTATCATCAAGTGCGGGAATTGGATCTTGAGTAAGCGCATGGCCGACCAAACCAAGAAGGTAAGTGTCTTCTCATTTCCCTATTTCTTTAACGCCATTATCGTTTTTTCTTTACAAACCCTAGTTGTTGTTTTTTCAACTAGAATTATATATTTTAAAAGCTATCAACTTTTAGCGAACTAGGGTTTCAATCCTCTTTTGATATAGAAAGAACTTGAATGCATTGCAGATAACTAATGAGCATAATAATGATGTTGGCACAGCTTCTGGTCAGAATAAAGAAGATTTCTGATACTATATTTCTTAAAAGCGTACCTTATATTCTTGATAGGTTACAAGAGTATTTTTTTGAAGAGTTTGTCGTACCTTCTGGTTTTATTGGTAACTTTATCCCAAAATTCGAGAAGTATGTTGTCCCTCGGAGTGTTGTTCTTGAGGTTGTCTCAAGACTTTGTTTGCAGAGAGTAGATTATGTATCTTCTTTTGTCGAGTTCAAGACACCCCAAGTCCCCGTGAAAAAGTGGTTGATTTAGTGCAAAGTGATGTTGAGTGACCCTTCAGTGGTCAAGGTTTTGAAAGAGACTGGAATATTTCATGCTATAAGAATGTCTAATCATCTGCAGATCTTTAAAGATGTTGAAGGTATTTTAACCTTTGCTTTACGTTGGTGTGAACCAACTCAAACTGTTATATGCGCCTGGGGCGAACTAATAACTACCCTAGAGGACGTAGTTAGTTTGTTACAGCTTCCGGTTTCTGGGACTCTCCCTGTCAAAAATTATGCTAGTGTGAAGCTAATGATCATGGCTCTGGAGAGGAAGATAGAACAAATCCAATAGGGTAGGGGGTGGAATGGTGCGTATTATGTAAAGTGGATCGATCATTAGTGGAACGTTAAAGCCGATACGGATGACCCCACTCTTAGTGACCCTTTGACCATTGCAGTATTTCTGACACTCTGGTTGTCTAGATATGTATCTGAAGACTTCCCTGTTGGAAACTTGAAGCTCCCAATTGTTCATATGGCGGTAGCACTTGCTTGTGGTGACTGTCTCCCTCTTGGTAATTATTCTTTTATTCTCACTTAGATTCATTGGCTCGTGACATGTAAACTTCTAACAGGTTCATGAAGATTGATTCTTGCATTCATACCACGTTTCTCCAAGCATGGTTATGGGAGAACTTCCCAAAATACGCGCCTTTGTCGAAGTCTCTGAACTTGTAGGGAGGCGTTGAATATGCAAGGATCTGCTATTGGTATAGAAGAAGTATTACCTCTGTGGATTTGACTGATTTGATAGATGTCCAGAGTGAAGTGAACTTCAGGCCTTGGGATTCTGAGCACGAGCATATAATTTCATCAACTACTTTTGCTGGAGAGGTCGAGGGGGTTCTCTGGTCAGGTCCAAAGAGGCAATCTAAGGTCTTTTCTCCTCGACAAAATGCGTTAATGAAAAGATCCACCCAAGGTTATATCCTTTATCTTTGTTCAAAAGGTTATTCGGTGCAATCATACAACATTGATCGTGCGGCTCGTCAGATGAGTTTCGACCAAAAAGTACCTCGTAGTCACAGTGTAGCTCTATATATTATAAAATTGAAGAAGAATTTGGATGTTTGTCTTACTGAGGGAATAAGCATTCCTTTCTTCAGTCAAGGTAGGAACCCTCGGATATCATCCATGTATGCACGCTTCTGGAATGATGAGAGGAGACGTTTTGAAGAATTCTTCTCGATATTTCCGGTGATGACTGGCGCCCCCTATAAGAAAGACAAGGCTCGGGGTCCTAATTTGCAGAGCTTGTATAAGGTCAAACGGAGGCTAATTATTGACGCGGCTCAGGAGGTAATGGTCTTTTCTCTAACTTCTTAATTCCGGAAACGTGACTATTATGATTCTTATCTTTCATTTTTTCCGCTAGACTCATGTCATTCGTCCTCGGATAAATGTTGCTTTTGTTGCTTCCAATAGTCCCCAGCCTGTAAGGAAAAGACCAAGGATGATTCTTCCTGGAAGTAAGACCGACCCTCGTAAGAATGTAAGTGTTCCTGTTGTCATTCTCAATTCTTGTGTATTTTTTTTAAATTATAATATATATTCTTATCTTGGTGTAGCATGTGAGCACAAGTGTTTGCATCAACTCTAGTGACGCTTTTGAGGCTTCCGGAGACACCATAATCATGGAAGAATGACATGAGTTTGAAAAGGAGGAGCTTGGAGAAACATCTCGTATAGAAGAAATCCGTGAAAAACCTGAATCTAATATTATTGATGATGAAGTAAGCAACGAAGGTGAAATGGTGCTGGGTTCTTCTGCCAACTTAGATCCTCCTCAAGTAAGTTCTACCCTCCTTGTAATAATAATAATCCATCTAGAACCCTATAATTTCTCATTTAAGTATAACTATGCTTGGAATTTGCAAAGAATTCATAAATTTTTGTCGTCGGAAAATTTCAGAAGTATAATGCTTTTGAAAAACGCCATAGAATCTTCATGCGACCTCTTTTTTGGATTATTGACCCCTATATCCTTATTATAAAACAATTTACTACAACCCAATGTGAAGAAATCCGGGTTTTGAGCTTGTTTGGAGCGTCAAAACGACCAAAGAGTAGAACTCAGGAAGTATCCATGAGAATCTTGACAATTTTCAAACTCGATTTTGCTTGCCGTTTTTTCCATAACTCTTAGATCACTAATCCGATTGATGCGCCCTTTTGACACGTTGTAGTAGACTTGAGTATAAAACTTTTGATATAAGAATCATGCTAATATTCATCACCAATTGTTGTCAGCTTTAGAGTTTCCGAGGGTAGTGAAAACTAATTCTGAAACGCTTTTTGTAAAACGTCTTGTCATTTTTCTAAATCTACAACCCATTGAATAATACTTTGTAATGAATGTATATGATTTTTATGAGTATGTGTAACAATTTTTATGGTTCATGCTCAAGAATTTTGTGTTGGATACGTTCAGACTCAATTTGCTCATATCCTCTCAACTTTTAGGGGGAATGATCAAAATTAGAGAGTCTAGTGAAAGAAAAAGAATTACCATTGATCCCGATGTAGATAATGTCCTCTACCCTACTGAAAATCATGAGAAGACTTTTTCTTGCATGCTTGTTGAGGGTAGTTCTTCCATTGAGTATCCTGGTGAAGGTGTTGATGTTGACTTTTGCTCGAGCATGACTCTTCCTGGATACTTGCGCGTTGGGGGTTTTGCTATTCTATCCACTTATGCTGAGTTTCATACAAGGATATGGAATAAGTTCGGCTATTTCTTCTTTGATACTTCCAGAAACTACAGAGCTTTAGAACGAGACGTGTCCACTCTGTTTCCCATCATACAAGAGATGATCTCACTTACTCAGAATGAAGTTCCTGATGCAGTTTTCGAGGAGTGGGAGGAAGTTGTAAGTAACACCGAGGACTCTGGTTTGAATGTCATGTGGGTTCTCCATCATATGGGAGCCATGCGAGAGCATTTTGCTGAGGTATAAGAACTTGCTAATCTGGAGTCAATGACCAAGGCTAGAAAAGAGGTCGAAGGGCTTTCCCAGGAATTGGATCTTGCGATGGAGACTCTTGAAAGGATGGAGAAGGAGTATTCTATAAGGACAGAGCCAACTTTCAAGGATTTTTTTCTAGTTTTATGAAACACATTTATGGTTTTCTTTTGGGATTTTGAGTAGGTAGGTTTTGACAAGTTATTTGTAGAGAGAGATAGACTCTTTTATTTTATTTTTTGAAATGGATAAAAATATTTAAATTTATTGATAAACTTGAAAACCTAACTATGAATGCAGAAATGTTGTGCTCATTTTAGAGGAAATATAAATATTGCATGAAAATAGGGAAATATTTGAAGTAAACTAATGAAGCACTCAGGCTTTGCAAGCTTTGAGCCACTTGCCATGAATCACTACTCCTTTTAGCTTGTCACGGTTTGTAAGCTTGTACTGACCACCTAATAGAGTCTCGGTAATTGTGGAGGGTTATTTTTTCAATAGTTAGAGGAACTAATGCGAGAATTTGTGCCCTCTTAGTAATTTTCAGAACCGTGTCTCCAATTAGAAAAGGTCCAGACTTTGTCATCTCGTCCAAGAGGTCTTCTTTTTGGACAACCAAGGATTATTGCTGGCGTTTTTTCTCATCGTTAGAAGAAACTGGACTCGTAAGTAAGTCATGAATTTTCCCATTCTTAGCAAAAGCAATTTTCAACCATTTGATAAAGTATTGAAATGAATTGGATTCTCATTCATACCTTCTAGCATGACATAATTGTCTTCCAAGCAGAACCCCCGGGTTCTTACAGGACATGGGATCATTGATTGCAAAGGAGCTTGAGAAGTGGGACTTATTTGGTCGGGTTTTAGAGTTCGGGTTGGACCTTCAAGATTTATGGGGAATCGCCAACCACATTCCTTATCATTCGTGTCGACCATGTTCTTCAAGGGAGACTTGACTTGGGTGTGAGTTCCTTTCACAAAGGATACGCGATTTCCATCCACGACATGATTCAGCGAAGCGAAGACATCTTCACATTGTCCTTTCGGGAGATAGAAAAGTCCACACATGCCTTCCATCAAGGATTGAACCGTCTGAATGGTCTAATTCTCAGAGAGAGTGAAATTTCTGAGAGAAATGGGATTTTTGTGGACTCTTTCAGCTTCTAATTGTAACTATCCTGATTCCATCGTTTTTTTTAAGATACGCTTCAGGTTGTTGCACTTGCTGGTCGGGTCATTGACATATCGGTGATAATGACAGTATTTAGGATCCGTTATCTGCTGAGCAGTGGGCAACCGTCGCACATGAGGTAACTAGAGAGTATCGTCTTATATCCATGCTTCGTGTAGTTCGAGTACCTCTTTTATTGGAACTGGGAAATCTCGGAACATCATGTTTGGTTTAACATCTTGTTAGTGTTGCGACTATAACTGTTGTTGTGAAGATTTGGTTTTGTTCTGAGGCGGAGTCAATCTTCGAGTTGATACATGTGTTGAGGTCGGATGGAAAAAAAGATTCTTTGTCTGTGACTCTGGTTGAGATAGAGTTTTTCTCTTGGATCCCTCGTTACTGACAGAACCAATTGATGGCTGAATGTTGTATTGTTTGTTGACCAGCGGTAGATTTCGACGTGTGTCTCCACGGTTTTCTTCCCTTGTCAGTCTGGTTCTCTCCAGGAGGGAAGGAGTGGTCGTGGAAAATCGCTTCGCGGCTTCGTGTAACTCAGAAAAAGTCTGAAAACGTAAATTTTCTAGAAAATCACGATAAACAGGGATCATAATATTAATACAGAGCTCCACTAGTTGATCTTCTGTCACATTTAGATCATGACTATCCAATGCTTGAATTATGAATATTTTCACATATTCATTGGGGTGTTTATTCTTTGAACATTCTTCCCAGGTATGACAGGGTGATCTGCTCGGAGCAAAGAAGTACTTCTTGTAGAAGGCATTAACCATGTCTTCCCAATCACAGATGATGTTGGGAGCAATACTGTTATACCATGTGTAGGCCCTTCCAGTGAGGGAATTTGAAATTTCTTTGAGACGTAATACATGATTGTGTTCATGTCCCCCGAGTGATTCGAGAAATCAAGAGACGTACTCACGAGTATTTCCAGTTCTTACATACAATGAGAAATTTGGAGACGAGTAACCTCCCGGCATAGGGATCCTTTGAATTTCAGTCGGATAGGGAGGTTGGTGTTGATGGGACGAGGATGAGTCCTCATTGCCATGGTTTCATAGGAGTCTTTCCAAATCTTCACGAGTGATAAAATTGGATTGTTGGCACTTCTGCGGTGGACGATCAGGAAAGATATGGACTCCTTTTTCTTTTCGATCCCCAGACGTTTCAGCATCGGTGGCCGCTGCAAAGTTGGTCCTGGTCTGCTCTGTCAGGCGTTGGTGTTGTTCCGGGGAGAATTGCTCTGTCAGGGTCTTGAGAAAATAAGTACCTCCTTCTGAGGAGTGTCCATGTCCACCTGAGTTCTGGCAAGGACTTTTTATCCCTTCATCAGATCATCTATGCTCATTGGATTTTGAGTATTCTCGGTGTATTTAGCGGTCTTGTCACCGAGAGGAGGCGAAGTCGTATTATTAGTATGAGGAGGATCAGTAGAAATAGGTTTGTTGAAAAATCACCACCGCCAGTACTACCTGAACCAACTATAGGGGTTGCAACTGCTCCAGACCTAAGATCCACCATCTTAAATAACTGAAAAATTGGTTTTTGTAATTGAGAGATTGACCTCTCACTGTGGCCGCCAATTATTTTAGGGTGAAAACAAATGTACAGTAATATCGTACCTTCAAGTAGGTTCGAGAGATCAAACTTGAACAGGACGAGCCTAAACCAAGAAATGGCCATTCACATCCTGCTTCGATTAAAAAGATAGAAAGGATTATGGTAGGTCCTAGAGGAGGGAGGCAAAGAAAGTTGAGAAAATATCAGTGTGATAGGTAGTGTGTGAAGGAGAAAGGATTTCCTAAGACGAACCGCTAATTCTGTATGTTTAGTTTCTCCTGACTTATTGTCTTGTTGTTGACTGAATGAGAACTATTTATTAATAGTTCGAAGGAGACAAATAGATTTCTCGTAAGTCGCGGAAGTTAGGGAGAGGTTGAGAAGTGATGATTGTGGAGATTGTAGTGGGGTGGTGTCCGAAAATTAAGAAACACTTGTCATACACTACTCCTCATCCTCTCAACTGCTCTTTAACCGCCCACTACTTGCCTTCTTGTTCGTGGAGGTGGTGCCACTACCCACGATTGTTGTAGACCGCCAGACCAATACTACAATGAAAATCCCCCCATGTGTTTTATTTGATATCTCGTGGAAATAGTTGAGTCTTAAGCCACTATTGTTTTGATTAAGTCAAGTCAAGTCAAATGACTTGCTAAGTCAGTGAGGCCATTTGCGCGACTCACTGGATTGGTAGGCATACTGATTAGTGTCTAGTTTGGG
This sequence comes from Papaver californicum, assembly GCA_023531435.1. Lineage (NCBI taxonomy): Eukaryota > Viridiplantae > Streptophyta > Magnoliopsida > Ranunculales > Papaveraceae > Papaver > Papaver californicum. Next base: position 601,523 of record JAJJMC010029954.1, read on the forward strand.
AAGTTCAGTGGTCATGTACTTTCTTGGAATTAACATGACAAGTATTAGCTCAGAAGTGACTTAACATCAGTCTTGGAGGCATTTGAAGCCAAATACTGTAAAGGGTCTCTCAAGCAAGAAAACCTATTAAAATCTGTATCATATTTGATATTGGACCAATATTGAGAAGAAAGATGCATTTCTGAGAAAAGTAGCTAGATAAGTGATGTAATTTTATATAGTGGTAAAGAGAGAGGTTCGATTATCGAACTTGTGAAGGTAATGATTTTAGAAAATATTAAACTTAATCTAAACTAATAAAAATCAGGAAATTAAACTAGAGAATATTTTTAGAAAATATGGAGAAAACTAGGAATCAAGATTCAGTTATTTCTAACAATTCATGTGATTAATCATGTAATTCTTTTTAACAATTTAATTCAAGTTTGCCAAAAA